>JALIZH010032936.1:1100000-1110000 GCA_030522465.1 Rhipicephalus appendiculatus | reverse complement strand
GGTCTTCTCGCTGTCGATCGGCGAAGTCGTCGGCACTTATGGTTCCCAAAAAGTAGTCATCATCCTGGTCTTCCTGCGGCGGTGGGTCGACGGGGGGCACGAGACAGGCAGTCGGCGTCGGAGTGTTTCCTTCCGGACTTATACACGACGGTAATGTCGAATTCTTGAAGTCTTAGGCTCCACCGTGCGAGACGACCTGAAGGGTCCTTCAAGTTAGCTAGCCAACACAGGGCGTGGTGGTCACTCACAACTTTGAAAGGTCTGCCGTAGAGGTAGGGGCGAAATTTTGACGTAGCCCAGATGAGGGCAAGACACTCCTTTTCCGTTGTGGAATAGTTGGCTTCTGCCTTGGATAGAGACCGGCTAGCATAACTGATAACCCTTTCAAGTCCGCCAGGCCTCTGCACCAGGATGGCTCCGAGCCCCACACTGCTGGCGTCGGCGTGGATTTCCGCGTCGGCGTATTCATCGAAGTGCGCAAGTATCGGCGGCGTCTGCAAGCGTCGTTTGAGTTCTTGAAATGCTTCTACTTGTGCCGTTTCCCACTTAAAGTCCACGTCGGTTTTAGTGAGATGAGTTTGCGGCTCGGCGATACGTGAAAAGTCCTTGACGAAGCGTCTGTAGTAGGCGCACAAGCCGAGAAATCGGCGCACGGCTTTCTTGTCGGTGGGTGGCGGGAAAGTGGCGATGGCAGCTGTTTTCTGCGGGTCTGGGCGCACTCCAGTCTTGCTGATCACGTGACCCAAAAACAGAAGCTCCTCGTACGCGAAGCGGCACTTTTCTGGCTTCAGGGTGAGCCCGGAGTCCTTGATTGCTTGAAGTACGGATTGGAGGCGCTGGAGGTGTTCGTCGAAGTTCGAGGAAAACACAACGACGTCGTCCAAGTAAACAAGGCAAGTTTGCCACTTCAAGCCCGCCAATACTGTATCCATGACACGTTGGAAAGTTGCGGGTGCCGAGCAAAGGCCAAAGGGCATGACCTTGAACTCGAAGAGGCCGTCTGGTGTTATAAAGGCAGTTTTCTCTCGGTCTCTCTCGTCGACTTCGATTTGCCAATAGCCGGTTTTGAGGTCCATCGACGAAAAATACTTCGCTTTCTGGAGTCGGTCCAGGGCGTCGTCTATCCGTGGGAGAGGATACACGTCCTTCTTCGTGATTTTGTTCAGGCGGCGATAGTCGACGCAGAAGCGTAAGGTTCCGTCCTTCTTCTTCACTAAAACCACGGGTGACGCCCACGGACTCTTGGACGGCTGAATGATGTCGTCGCGTAGCATTTCGTCGACTTGTTTTCTCACGGCCTCACTCGGTACGGGCTCTGTCGGTACGGGCTCTGTCGAACTGGTCGGGCACTTTCTTCTGTTATGATGCGATGTTTCGCAATCAGGGTCTGTCGAATTCTTGACGACGCCGAGAAGCAGTCCTTGAATTGCATGAGTAGGGCTTTGAGCTGGTCTTGCTTGGCCTTCGTAAGGCTCGGGTTGATGTCGAAATCGGGTTGGGGAGATCTCGATTCATCGAAGCAGGTTCGGCAGCATCGAATAGGGCGAAAGCATTGCTGGCGGCCACGCATTCGTCGATGTAGGCGACCGTCGTACCAATGTTGAGGTGCCTGTATTCGTGGCTGAAGTTTGTCAGCACTACCTTTGCTTTACCGTCACGCAGCTCAGCTACACCTCTTGCGACGCAAATTTGACGGTTCAGGAGTAGGTGCTGATCGCCCTCGATCACGCCTTCAACGTTCGCGGGTTTTTCGGTGCCGACGGAAATAATGACGCTGGACAGCGGCGGTACGGTCACTTGCTCTTCTATCACATTCAATGCACGGTTCCCGGGCGTCGCGTGGGGCAGGATCGCTTTTTCTGAGGTTAGTGTTATCGACTCAGACCTCAGGTCGATGACGGCGCCGTGGTCGCTCAGAAAGTCCATTCCAAGTATCACATCCCTGGAGCAGTGTTGTAGGATTGCAAAGCTCGCTGGATAAGTCCGGTCATTGATGGTGACTCTCGCCGTGCAGACTCCAATCGGAGTTATCAAGTGGCCTCCAGCTGTCCGGATTTCGGGTCCACTCCAAGCGGTCTTTACTTTCTTCAGCTTGGCGGCGAATGGCCCACTGACGACGGAATAGTCGGCCCCAGTGTCGACGAGAGCGGTGACGCTGTAGCCGTCGATGATAACGTCGAGGTCGCTAGTCCGTCGCCTTGCGTTGCGGTTAGGTCGCGGCGTCGGATCACGGCTACGTCGAATTGTTGCGCTGCTTCCATGCTTCGTCGTCAGGTTTTCCTCAGTCCGCGAGCTTCCGTCGGCAGGGCTCTGTCTGCTTCGCGTCGTGTTCAGCGGGTTTCATCGCGTCGTCGTCGTCGGCGGAGGGTCTTCGTTAGTTCGTCGTACAGCAACCGCACCGCCAACGGTTGCTGCCCCTAGTTTTCCGGGTACGGGCTAGGCGACCGGCCCCGGTTTGGGCCAGTGTACTGCCGGCGGTGCGGCGACATGTAGCGGCCGGGCGATGGTGAACGGGATGGTCGCCGTTGTTGCCACTGTGTTCCGGTAATGTAGTCGGCGATGTCGCGAGGTCGTTCACCCCGCTGCGGACACGGCGCGTTGACGGCGAAACCGCGCAGCCCCATCTGTCGGTACTGGCAGCGGCGGTAGGTGTGGCCGGCCTCCCCGCAATGGTAGCAGAGCGGGCGGTTGTCAGGAGCGCGCCAGACGTCGGTTTTTCTCGGCGCGTAGCGCTGGCCGACAGGAGGACGGTAGGGCGTCGGTGGTGGCGGCAGCGGCGGCGCCTGGCGATGGAACTGCGGCGACGAGGTGACTTGATGTCGCGGAGCGGGAACAGGACGGCGGACTGCAGCAGCGTAGGTCATAGCCTCCGGATGTGGCTGCGGTGGTTCGGGAACTCCCAACGCTTGCTGGACTTCATCACGAACGATGTCGGTGATCGAGTCCACCTGAGGTTGTGGCGAGGGTAACAGCTTCCGCAGTTCCTCCCTCACGATCGCTCGGATCGTTTCGCGCAGGTCGGCGGAGCAGAGCCCTTGGATCTCGGCGAAACGTGGAGTCGAACGGCGATTGTACTGCCGGTTGCGCATGTCCAGGGTCTTCTCGATAGTCGTCGCTTCCGAGACGAAATCCTCGACACTCGTCGGTGGGTTCCGCATCAGTCCCGCGAAGAGCTCCTGTTTAACTCCTCGCATCAGGAGGCGAACCTTCTTCTCTTCGGGCATTTCGGGGTCTGCGTGGCGGAACAGTCTCAGCATCTCTTCCGTGAAGAGCGCCACGTTTTCATTTGGCAGCTGAACACGTGTTTCCAGCAGAGCTTCTGCCCTCTCCTTGCGGACGACGCTTGTGAACGTGGCGAGGAACCTGGTCCGAAAAATGTCCCACGTGGTCAGGCTTCGCTCTTGGTTCTCGAACCAGGTCCGAGCGGCGTCCTCCAAAGCGAAATAGGCATGTCTTAGCTTGTCGTCGTTGTCCCAGTGGTTGAAGGCGGCCACGCGGTCGTATGCTTCCAGCCAGCTTTCTGGATCTTCGAGTGATGATCCGCGGAATTTTGGTGGTTCTTTAGGCTGCCGGATCACGATCGGTGTAGGCGGCGCAGGGGTTGTCATCGTGCCTGCCGTTGAGGTCGCTGCCGTTGAGGTCGCCGGAAACAAAATAGCGCTAAAGACGGAGCACAAGAAAAAGACGGACACAAATAACGTGTGTTCCGTCTTTGCTCCATCTTGTACTCTGTCTTGTGCTCCGTCTTGTGTTCCGTCTTGTACTGTGTAATTTGCCCTATTTTGTTTGCGCCATGTCGTACCAACATGCCCAAGCGTCCCCTTTAGCTGTGTGAATGTGAATTCCCGTTCACCGTCCTTTTTTACTTATTCGTTAAAATGATAAAATGAGCCATGTGAACAAAACATCGCCAAAAGAGAAGTACTTGATCACTATGTTTTTTCTTCAGCTTTAGTGTCTGCTGACTATGTCCACACTGTAATTACTACATCAGCCTTACTATCAGGACATTTTTCCACCGTATAGTTGCGTGAGCTAGACCAGTACCCGAGCTCTTGGAAGAACCGGCTGTAGCTACCTCGAAGAGAATTACAAGTCGGAAAGGAAAAGCATACAGATGAATAAGGAATACGTCACTGCACAGTTGCATGGAAGCAGCGAGGGAGAAGCACGCGAATAAAGACCGTCTCCATCGCCTTGTGTTACCACCGGTTAAATATTAAGTGTTGTCCAGCGGCCCGCTATAACACGAGCTGGCCTTGCCTCAGCCGCTGAATGTCAAACATTCACGAGTGAGAGCGCACGGCGAACGATGTGCTTCGTGCCAGCGCTCATTCATACTTAGTTCACGAACGAGCCAACGCAACATCCAGATGACTCGACGACGACCTTGAGCTAAGCTTTGCGGCTTCATGGGCCCGCGTGGAAAGAAACGCATGAGTAACTTGTTTTAGCGCATAAACTTTCCCCCTTACCTTCAAGGCATCTTCCCTTTCAGAATCGTCGTCACTTCAAATATCAGAAGCACCGCACGCTGTCCTCTGCGGTAGCCCAATCCAAGGTCTGTGTTGGCTGCACGAAACAATGTAACGTTTGTGAGATTTCGCTTGAAATGTAAAAGGGTTTGTGAGCAAAATAAGTTTGTTTGGGTGTGAGGATTGTGAAAAGAGCCGAGAGTGGAACCATTGCGTTATTTTAAATGCTCTTAAACTATAATGCTCGAGAATAATATAGAAACCGTTACAAAAATAGAAGTGCTCGGAATTTCAAGCGTACGGTTACCTTAAAAAACAGAATCTGCAACCAGCAATCTGTAGTGCCCGTAACAGCCGTAATAAACCAATTTGTACGCGCTCGCAAGAAAAATAACGATATTTTCATGCAAATGACCTACAATATCTCAAGTGCTCATCTTCAACGCATATTAAGTTTATACATTGCTAACGTAATTCGCAATTTCGTAGTTGCACGCCAAGCGCGACATCTTGCGAAATATGGTCAAAGTTTTGCAACGCTGGAGAATACGGCAACCCAAAAAGTGCGAATGCATGCCCACTACAACAAAAAACACGGGAAGAATAACGATGGCCAAAAGCACATTCGTCGAATTCTGATCTAGTGTGGTAACACGTCGGGTATTCGTACAAGTGTCACGTTACATTCCAGTAAAACCATTGGTGCTCGTAAACATTGCAAAACGTGCTCCAGTATTCGCGTCGTGCGCGCAGTGTGGTTAAACTGTTCACAACTGAAAATATTCGAAAAGGTCCCGACATATACACGCACGGTTTGTGCACAACAAAAACGCACTGGGTCACAGGGTCCCATTGCAGGGCAACATACCGGACACTATCGTCTCGCTAACATCCCTGCCTTCCTCTTCTCTCTCTATCCTGCTACGTATTCGCCTGAAAGAGCTTTAAGTCGAAAGCAGCTCGATGTGGTTATTAAGAGGGGGAGCTGTGGATGCTCGGCGCAATTTGCCTGTCGGAAACAGAAATGATCCTCATCATGAACCAGCACGCGCTCTCTTTGACCTCTTTTTCCTCGTCGTCGTCGTCTTTATTTTCTGCTTCGCTCCCAGAAGACGCGCGTCGATTTCTCCGGCGGGGTACAATAACCTGATGGACGAGAGAACGAATACAGAGACAGAAAGAAAGAGAACAACATATGGAGAGAGAGAAAGAAAAATAAAAAGATAGAAAATGTTCCAACGATCCGAACGCGAAGCATCTTAACCACTCGGATATTCAGACACGCTAGCAGAGCATAGCATAGCATTGTGTAGTGTAGTATGGCAAGGTCGTTGGAAAGGGAAGTGACGCTGAGGAAGACAGACGTGAGGGTGAAGAGGAAGGAAAGGAGGAGGAAAGAGAGTAAAGTGTAGTGTATACAGAACAAGAGAGAAAGAAATAGAGAGAAAGAAAGTAAGAAAAGCAAAGGAAGAGAGAGAAAGAATAAAAAGAACAGAGAGAAAAAGATAGAAATAAAGAGGAGGCAAGCGAGAAAGCTAGAGAAGGAAAGAAAAGGAAGAAAGGGAAAGAAGGGTAGAAGGAGCGAAAAAAAGAGTGAGAGAAAGTGATGGTGACGAACAAAGAGGAGAGTGAGAAAGGGAAGTGAGAAAGAGAAGGAGAGGTGTGAGGGGTGTGTGGGAGAGGTGTGAGGAGAGTATAATAACTTTCATGCTTTACAAACACACGCGTCCTGTATACAGGCGTCACAACACAACATGTATTATCGCAGTAATATTGTGTGGTACAAGCGTACATTGCCATCGGGCGTCAGAACATGCGAATATCACAACGACATCATGGTTTAAAGCCAGCCACCCATTACAAAAGGCACACACGTTATTGCGCGTTCCCTTAAGACCCCGTAGTGGGCACATAGCATGCTCGAAAACATTTCACGCGCATAATTGCCCGTGGTTTAAAGCATGCTGCCCATTACATAGTATGCACTAAGTGATTGAAGTACGCACTAGGGACAGGATATCGGTATCGCATTCAACTCTTAAAGGCGAAGCTTAAGGGTCCCCCCAATTTTTTGTACATACGCTTCGTCGCAGTTGCTGGTACTTTTGATAACTTCGGTGCTAATCCCACTTTGATAATGTTCGAAATTATTTATATGGTCAATAGAGTACCGCGCTAGCGATGGTTTATAATACGTAGCTAAATCAGCGTTTCGAGGCCCCTGCGTAGCAGTTTGTACTTCACCTCATCAGCTGTCTATGCGCAGTGAAGCATGCTCTACAGCAAAACTTGTAGGCACGTCACCTTGATCGGCGACACATTTGCGGATGTTCAAAAATTTCAGAGTGGTTAAAGTGATTGTTCAAATTAGTGTATTGGCTATACTAATAATTGGAATATACGATTCAAATATGGTGTGTGCGGTGACATATTTGCGTTGGAAGCACTTGGTGGGCCACGTTGTTAATGCTTTAGGTATGAAGGGATGAAAAGTCATCATATATATATTGCCACGCGCGTTTCTTTTACTGTATTCGGTTTCCGCCCACAAAGACTATCAGCAGTACTCGGCGCAGACCACGCCTTATTGTTCCAGAATCTTCTCGGTTGTAGTAGATCGTTTTGTTAAGATTGCACTCAAGTCGGTAACACTCAAGATTATTCCAGAGCTTGCGCGACGACTAGTGATAAGGCTAGAATGTTCGACGCGTGATTTATAAAAGCCGGCGCGTTCCAATGATGTTCAGTTGATCGACGGCCGACGCTCTGTTCGCCGCCATCAGTGCCAGCGTGTATTGTTGTAATCTTACTTTCCGTTTACCGGCCACAAGTACGGCCATAAACAGTTTCATCTTGGACACGTCGCCTGCTGCCTTCGTCGACGTCACGACCACGTGACATCTGGTGGAGGTGCTGTGCGTTCATGTTCCGGACGCCCCCGTCAAGCCGTGAACCCAGCCCAAGTCGCCAAGAAGAAACCGACACCATCCGACCACGTGACAATATATATATATATATATATATATATATATATATATATATATATATATATATATATATATATATATATATATATATATATATATATACTCTCAACGCTTTACAACTTGGAAGGGTAGCGCTAGTAGACACGGACTAAAGGAAGGCACACGGACACACAAACGGAAGTGTTCGCAACTGGTTTTTTTTATTGAAAATCTGCCCTACCTATATGCATCGCTTTTTTGGCCACGTGACAACTTCAGCGCACTGACGAATTCACGCATGCTGAGCTTATCACCCCCGCGCCAACAAGCCGCTTTTGACGTACAGTTCCTCTCATTCAGAGTTGGTGAAGCGTGGCATCGTTAACCTCTGCTTTACAAATGCCGTCCGGAAGTCTTCTGTTCACACAGTGGCAACCAGCCTGCAAGAACAAGCAGCACGGCTAGGCATGGCAGGATACCCAACGCAGGTGTTCGTCTCAGTTGCGAGCAGGTGTTCTCACGAAAGTTTGCCACCCGGATGGTGAACCTGCCACCGCATCCAGGAAAAAGCAGAAGTTGGCAGTAATCCCGTACATACACAGGATCTCACACGGGCTGAAGAAAGTAGAAGGTCAGGTTGGCGTAAAGGTGGTTTTTTCAGCACCTGATAAGCTAGGCCAGCGGCGTAAGCTCACCGACCATACCATTGAAAAGCCGTAAGGGTGCCAGAAAAAGCACCAAACTCCTTCCGTGTCACACGCAGAAGGCGTGGTATACAGTTTACCACTGACATGTGGCGGGAATTACATCGGCCAAACGGGCCGATGTATCAATGATCGCTTACGGGAGCACAAACAAGACGTTGCTCTATACAGAGATGGGCACCTGTCCACACATTGCAATGACTGTGGTTGTTCACCTGTTTATTCAAAATACCTCATAATCAGACGCCACTAAGATAAGTGCACTCGGGAAATCATTGAAACAAAGACCACAATCATCGGAGGGGAGAAATGTGTCAGCACACCATCGATAGTGTTGTCAGAAAAGGAAATTGTGTTCTTGAATACGTCAGTGCGCTACACTTGTCACATAGAAAAAAAGCGGTGTATATATGTGGGGCAGATTTTCAATAAAAATCCAGTTGCTAGAGCGCTTTCGTCTGTGTGTCCGTGTGCCTTCCTTTAGAGCATGTCCACTAGCGCTACCCTTCCAAGTATGAATTTCCAACTCGCCCAAGAAACAGCACGCTTTACAACTGTTCTGTCTAAATTCGAACAGGAAACGCCACGAATATACCTGTGTTCATTAAAGCTTACAGTAGACATGATGAACGTGCGCTCATTCCACACGCCTACGCCCTTTAAGATCCAGTGTACTCCTAAGTTCAAGCTGAGAAACTGAGAAGAATACATAAATACAATTGCTCAAGCTTACGAGACTTGGCGCTAGAAAGTGAACTGCAGCCCTTCCAAGGACCTTAACCATCGCTACCCATTATCGACCAGACGGCCTAGCGTGGGTATCATACTATTCAGGTGATAACCGTAATCGTTTTTATTGCGATAGCAATTATATGGACACTCTCGCCGTCGCCGTCATGCCCCGGATATATATATATATATATATATATATATATATATATATATATATATATATATATATATATATATATATGTAAAAGGCACAAAGAAAAATAAATCAGAAGAAAAAAATCCAAGGCACCCGACCGGGGATTCGAACCAGTGACCTCTCGCTCCGCAGCGCGCTGCGTTAGACCACTCAGCCACGCACCATGCATGCGCCGGCGTAATATCAGCAAGCTATTTAATAGAAAACATTTACCGCTGGCGGTATGCAGATCTCAGGAGGAGCTTGAGCGTGTTTTCTGTCACGCAACGCTCCTACATTTTCTTTGCAGTTTGAAAACTTCCCTCGAGACACACACGAAAAATTTGGGCCCCTTTCCGTACCCACTCGTGATGTGGAACGAAAAAAGAAAAAGAACACCACGCACACCTTGCGTCAGACGCCGCCGCGTGGCAAGAGACGCAGAGGGGTCATTCCGCGCGCCGCACTTTAAAAGAAGAAATATCTAAGAGCGTCGGATTTTGCTTTGTCGACACTTGCAGCGCGTTGCTCAAACACAAAGGCGTAACAACTGCGACAGTTGTTAGTTGACGCTTGTCCTGTGTATACCTGCGCGTCCTTTTCGAGCGCCGTTTTTTGTGCGTCAGCGGGAAGCTGCAAGTATCGAGCTGCTCGTTGATCTTCGTGTGACATTCCAATTTCTTGCTATCGCATTCATTGCTTCTCCCTTGCGGCGAAACCTGTGACTTTTTTTACGGGCTTATGAGCAGGGTTGCCGTTGGGTGCATATGACAAGGCGCCAGAACTCACGCCAAAAGTAGCCAAAGTAGCCATGTCATTTGATATTATCGCCTAATTTCTAGCCAAATAGAACACAAGCGGTATTATCAACAGAGTCTTTAATATTGATGAATAAATAAAACCATTTTGAATAAGTAAAACCACAAGTTTAAAAAAGAGCCATGGCGC
>JALIZH010032936.1:1017500-1095000 GCA_030522465.1 Rhipicephalus appendiculatus | reverse complement strand
AGCTGGGACACCCAGTATATTCTTGTGTGTTTCGAAATAAACGTGGTTTCAAGTTAGCGTTTGTGCTGTCTACGTCTCTTTCTTCTGCATCTGTGTGTGTTTTTTTTTTTTGGTTTTTTTTTTGCGCTACACATTCGAAGTTATGCATCTGTACCAACCTGCCCAACTTTCCGCACTTGTCATTACTGTTAGCACTTGACGTGCTAGGAGTCGACATTTTTTCAAACTGAAATGCAGGCGCAGGCATGGGAAGGAAGGAACAGGAAAGCGAGGGAGGAAGATAGAAGAAAGGCAGGGATGTTAACCAGTCTAGAAAAACTGGTGTGCTGCCCTACACTGGGGAAAGTGATGGAGGAGTTCGAAAGATAGAGCTAGAGAGAAAAAGCAAGCACGCACAAAGCCACACTCCTCAGTCACAATATCGCCATTGGTCTATAACCACCGGTGCAAGTCTATTGTCTTCTAGAATTTGAGCAACGCACATTTTTTTAAGTCTTAAATAGTGGCTTCACTATAGATCCTCCGAGGAATTCGTCGAGTACATTTTCTAGTTTTTTTTTTCTTGAGTAAACCGCTGGCCCGTAACGACCTATGTTTATAGTTATGGCTACTTTCTTTTTTTTTTTTCGTTTATTATATCGCAACAGCAGTTATGTAGAAAGTGCGATCTCGCCATCAGAGACGTCGAGATCAACGATAGGAAAAACAGCAACAACGATAAGGGAATAAAAAAAGAAGTTAGTGGAGCTTACACTAAATCGCGAAAGGCTGGGTCACAGCAGAGCTGGTTAGCACTTAGCTGGTCCTGGCTTGGCTAGGCGTTTTCCCTCTCACCTCTCTCTTTCCCACCCTTCGCTATACTATATACATGTCTGTACTTGCTCTTTCTCTTTTTCCTCTGGATTTATTTCTATTTCTTTCTTTCTCGCTCTTTCTATCTTTCTTTCTCTGTCCTCCCTTTCTTTCTCCCTCTCTCTCTAAGTCTCGCTACCTGTTTCTTTTTATATTCTCTATCTCTATTTCTTTCTCTCTCGTTCATAGATTCTCTCTTCATCTCTTTCACTTTCTGTGTTTCATCCTTTTCTCTCTATTTCTCTCTCCTTTTTTTTTCTATGCTATGCTTTATCTTCCCTCCTCCTTTCCTTCCTCCTCACCCTCAATTTCCTTTACCCCCCCGCTTGCTATTCTATACTGTACAATGCTATGCTGTGATCTGCTAGCATGCCTAGATAGGCGAGTGGTTACGACGCTCGCCTTCAGATCGTAGGTAGGCGGGTTCGAATCTCACCTCGCCAAGAATTTCTCTTTCTATCCATTTCTATCTTTTCTCTCTCTCTCTTTCTACTCGTTCTCTCGTCCATCAGAGCTATTGCATCCCACGCCGGACAAATCAGCGCTCGTGTTCTGCGAGCGAAGCAGAAGGGGACGAAGAGGATGAAGAGAATATGTGCCGGTTCATAATAATGATAATTTTCTATCTCCGACACACGGCAAACCTTGACATAACAACTGTGCTGTAATATAACAAAACACTCTCCTTGGCATCATTGTCGGTTAGTTGTCATTAATATTGTGTCTAACAAAGAAAAACGAGCCCTTAAATTCCCACCTCTTTCCTTCAAAACACCATCAAATATAATAAAACGGTGCCAAACTGTAACTAAATGCCAATAAATACGAAGAAAAGTAGGAGTTTTGTTTTAAATATTTTGATTTACAAACTTAAGTAAACAATGCACTGGTTATAAGATCTCCCTACACTTCACTACTAGAGCTCAAGAAAAGCGCGAATGAGTGCTCTGGCAAAAAGGTTCTTCGGATTAACTCTGTGAGCTGTTGCCAAAGTTTCTCTAACAGCATAGATATTGGTTCTTGTCCCAGGTCTTCGCTCATTTATTTTATTTTGCTTAAAAGCGATCTCAACGCAATAATGTCCAGACGCTCATGGAATGAGAGGCGGAGTATAATTCAAATCTTTACAGAATGGCCACAATCTATTTCGTTTTAACTATCGCTGCCCAAAATTTACAAGCGACTGTGAAAGCGAAAATACACTCTTTACGACTCCAGGTTTTAGAAGTTGAGAGGTTTCACAAAAAACAGCAAGGATACAAGCAGAGGCAGCGCGATCCATATTTCTAAGCTCGGCTGTTATTTCTAAACTGTGCACTCCTTCTTAGTAAAAGATCAGTGCCTACTCTCGTGTCCTAATATGTAGATCGATCACCGGGACCAATATGTGTCAACCGAAATATACCCCAGCTAAAATATGAAAACGACGTTATTGCTAAACCAATCATTACCTTGACTTCCGTCGCCAAAGTTCGCCACGTCCGGAACGTATTTCGACCGAGCAGAAAGATGAAATGAAATGATTTATTGTCTGCCGTTCCAAACTGCGCAGTAATCAACTTTTTCATTGAGCAATACACTTCAGTGTAAAAATTGCATTGTTGTACGGTGGATTATGACGAAATATTTAACTTAATTCTCTGGGAACTGAATATAGGAGTGCGAATCTTTTTTTATATTCGAGTGGTTATTCTTGACAGCTGAGACAAACATGGCAAATTGCCCTCCTACGCGACTTCGAAAAAGGTTATTGTGATGTAATGTTCATCAAAATCACGGCAGTAACTGGGTGAAATTATGCTGCTAAGATATAGGACGCGGGTTAAGTTCTGCAGTCAAGGCGACCGTGATTCTATATGGACTAAACGACAGAAGAAAAAAAAAAAACATTGCGTACTTAAACTCAGGGGCCCAATAAAATAGCCCAGGGGTTAAAAATTAACCATGAGTCAATCATTAAGGCGTACCTCATAATCACAGCATTGTTCTGACAAGCAAACCACCAGAATTTAATTCATTAATTATATTATGGCTTTTGTGCACAAGCAGGACTATTCAATCCCGGCTTTGGCTATTGCATATTGATGAAGGCGAAATAAGGATTTGCAGACAGCGCATCAGCGACGGCCGCTCTCTTGACACACTGACACTCGAACGCTAGTTTTACGATGGAAACATGTACAGAAAACTGTCGAATCTTTTGATGAACACACTAGGCACGGACGCTTGGCTGTTAGCTACGTAAAATTACTGTAACTGGATGCTACACGTCGTTGGTTGTCCTCGTTGTATAAACAACGCGTTTGTACTATTTTTTTTTCGTTATTTCATCTTAAACTAGGTATTGTACTTATGAAGTGGGGTTTAATTTTTGGCAAAGACGAAAATTTGGTATGACAGCTAGAGAGATTTGATGTGTATAAAAAAAATACCAACATGTTTTTTTCAGCCCACTTGAGCTAGTACGCGTAGTCTCAACTCTGGGAATCGATCGTCCTCCACCCTTTCATCGTTTCAATAACGCCTACTATGTTTTCTAACGAACCGTGACTGTTAATGCGGCGCTGTGTCAAGCACCGAGGCACACGGAGTTTTGTGTGTGCCTCATAAATTAACGCCGGAGCAGAAGACGCCAGCAAAGAACGAGGAATAATCGAGAGCAGCACTCTGTCGTCTAATCAATGATTAACTCTTGATACGTGCGGTGCGAGACGAGCTGCTTTCGGGCAGTGCCGGAAGAATAATTCCTCTCCGCTATACAGCATAGTACTTTCCAGCGTGCATTCAGGGCAGAAGAAGCAGAAAGACCGACAGATTAGAGCAGGTGTCTCAAACACGCAGCCCGCCGAACCATCGCAGCGGCCCGCGGTACGCGCATGATAGTCTTTTTTCCACATTTAATTGTATCACTTTGTGACTGTTTGTGGCGTTGCTAAGATGTTCTAACATTATGTGCTCGTCTATCGTGATTAACAACCCTTCGTTCTGGTCAGCTACTCAGATGGGAACTGGTCTTAAGCTTCCTTTTTTTTTCTTTGTGAGCCAAGACAACTGCGGAACAAAAACTCTATGCTTCAGGATGACAGTCCAGATTTTAGTCATTGTCGAGATTGGTGTCGATATGTTTCTCAAATCCTGACGCCAAATTCCTTTCAGAATATGGCAAAGGCCCTCTTTCAAACGGCCAAGTCGCAATGTTAGCTGACATCTTCTTCTATCTCCTACCCCCCTCCTCCTTCTACATTTTCACTGTCCCGGCCCTTCGCAGGATTAAATTTCGCGACTGCGGCCCGATAGCTGATGTGAGTTTGAGACCCCTAGCCTAGAGCGTCGCCATAAATACGACAACAGCTTGCGCATTATCGCTCACAACAGTGAAGTCTACCCCAAGCAATCCTTCGCAATGAGCAAAGTCCTCATACCAACGCGTTTTCTGCGCAGAGCAATGAAAGGAAGGCTCAATGGAAAGACATACTGGGCTAGTTAATTATAACTAACCACGATTGTGTGCAGCGCCACGGAATGTAACACTAGAACAACAAAGGCAGGCAGACACTGTGTCCTACACTTTCAAACACTATTTATAAAAAAAAAATGATTCCAACTCGCCCACCTTACTACCCTAGACGCTTCGTGTGAAGTCCGCAGTGCTGGCGGTTTTCTTGTGCAAGCCCGCGCGTTGAGACGCATTTTCACAACACTCGCCACCGCACTGATCTAGTGTATACACCACCGAGGTACGAGGCGTGTACAACAGCTGGCGGCGCTGTTGATCACTGCTTTATAACATCGAGTTCATCAGCTTCGACGGGGCTCCATCCCCTGACATAACGCACATGCATTTCGATCGCATTTACCGCCAAATCTACAATGACTCTTTTAAGTTCGGAGCACTTTCAGGGGCGTGGATGTCGCATGCTGTCGTCGTTGCTTGGCGTAACTCTCCATGTGTAGCAAATTGAATGCGCGCTCACGCCAAGGAAAACTCTTTTTGCTCTTGTTCTTCGAGCGCCCTGGTAATGATGACTTACCATCATCAGCAAAAAACAACTAGTGCGCTTGACGTAACGCAGGCAAAACCACGCACAAAAATAAAATTAAAAAAAAAACAGGAAGTATAATCGCAAAATAGAGGGAGTGAAAGGGAAAAAAATTGTAATAAAATAGAAAGAGAAAGAAATAAAAGAAATAAAGAGAGATGAAGAAATAAATAGAAATTAAGAGAGAAAAAAAACAGAAAGAAGCGGAAAAGGAGGAAAAGAAAGAAAGAGAGGAGGAAAGAAAAAGAAAAACGAAAATAAACAAAGGAGACTGCCCAGCTCCGCACTTCCTTCAGGCTTGGTACCCCTAGTGAGAAGCTGCCTTAAAATTTTTTAATATAAACACCATACTGTCTATACCCATAATTAATAAAAGAAACGAGCTCGCGTTACGTGCTATCGCATATTTATTTACTTTATTTACAGATACTGCAGGCCCGGATTGTATCGTTTGCATTTCACTCCTGCATGGGCCCGAGGAGGGCCTCCTCGGGCCCATGCAGAAGTGAAATGCAAACGATACAGTCAGACAATAAATAGTAATAAATTGGATAGCTTGGCATAATTGACAGAGTACATAAATAACAAGTACATAACTAGAAAGTAACATCAATGTTCAGTACATATATCTTTCTTATACAACAGAATCGCACTCAAATAAAATATTTTTAACATAAGTAAGTCACTTCAATTTACGCAAGCAAGTCACTTGAAGTCACCTGATCTTACGCTTATCAGCTGTAAATTTTGTGAAATGAATTACCGGGGAGCCCGATCCCATACGTGGCTGCACTATCTCTCGCTATTCTGGCCTCCAAGCTTTCCTCGCGACGCTTTCTTGCCCACTCGACACCGCAGGCAGACCGCGGTCGACCGCTGCCATAATTCACGACCAAAGCTTGACACACCCTACAATTCGCAGCGCCGGTTATGGGTGGAAAAGGAGTCGTCTTGCTGGCTTCCGCTCGCCCTAACGCGAAAGTGAGAAGAATGGCGTCGAGTCTCGTTACATCTCGTAAATTACAGAGGGCGAGGGCAACGCGTGCTCGGCATACACGAGGACGAAGAAGTGGTTGTTGTTGCTGCTGCTGTTGTCGTGCGTGTGTGCGCGCGTCGTTAAGACCCCCAAGTCAGGAATGTCCATGACAGGTAGCAATTATCGTGCACACTTCCGTGTTTCTTTTCTTTTAAGCGACGCTTTTACAAGTTACACATTTAGGTGGCGGCGGCGGCGGCATAGTTAGCGAAAACCCTCCCGCCCGCGAGTGTACAGATAATGCGGTGTGCACAAATGCGGCCTTCGAAAGGGCGCCGGTCACGCGCGCATTTTTATGCTCCGTTTTCCAATTATTCATGTGGTTATGGTGCTCGACTGCTGACCCGAAGGTCTCGGGATTCAATCCCGGCAACAGCGGCTGCATTTTCGATGGAGTCAAAAATGCTGCAGACCTCAGTACTTTAGGTGCACGTTAAAGGTGCACGATTTAGTTGCAAGTTAAAGAACCCCGGGTGGTTGTCAAAATTTCCGCAGCCCTCCATTACGACGGCGTCTCTCATAACCATATCGTGGTTTTGGGACGTTAAACCTCATCAATTATTAATTATTATCCAATTATTCATGCTCTCTCGATTTTGGGCTTGTCGGTGATCAGCGTTTGGGATATGACAATCTGATCTTTTGTCGAGGTCACTTATCAAATTCCAGTTGCCGGATTTCATTATTGTCTTTCATTGTTGCATTTCATTGTTTCACGCAAGACTTTCGTTGTTGCCTGTATCGACAGAAGAAAAAAAAAGAGAAATGCCTGACTCACTTACTTTTTTTTTTCCTTTCTTTGTTTCTATCGCATCGCACAATTCTCCCTTCAAACGTTTTCCTTCCTCCATGCCTATAATGGAACCTTCGCCCACGTGCTCAGCAGTGCTACACTTTCGTCGACACAAGCAACGACGAAGGCCATGCGTGAAATAAAATGCAACCGTGAAAGGCAACAATGAAATGTGGCAACTTGAATTCCCCCCCCCCCCCCTTTTCGCGGTAAGGCAAGGGCTACTAACTTTATATTTTTCTTCTGCTATCCTCCGCATTGCCAGTTTCTGCAGAATTGATTAGCCATATTCAATGTCTGTAGCGCCTAAGCTTCCAGTTGATGATACAATTGACCTCGACCCTCGACCTGCTAGCATCCTGGTGTACTCAAGTTCTAAAGTGATCACCGCGGAAATTCGTTGCTCCCACCTTTTAACCTGCTTTTGTTTTTCAAGCAAAAATATTTGTTTTGAGAAAACTAGTCCTTGGTTTTTTTTGTATATTCGTGCATGGCCTGGTAAATGAAGAACTAACAATGTTATGAGAGCATGAAAGTTGCATTAGCTTGACTATCCTCTGAAATTAAAGTGCCCGTTAGAATCTCTATTAATTGGGCACTGCGTAGAAAAAATACCTTCGGCTGTAATATTTGTTTCCCCTTCAACAGAACCAACAAAAACTGCTCT
Source organism: Rhipicephalus appendiculatus (assembly GCA_030522465.1). Classification (NCBI taxonomy): domain Eukaryota; kingdom Metazoa; phylum Arthropoda; class Arachnida; order Ixodida; family Ixodidae; genus Rhipicephalus; species Rhipicephalus appendiculatus. Next base: position 1,087,612 of record JALIZH010032936.1, on the reverse strand, counting down.
CATCACGAGAGGAGGGTTTGTAGGAAACGGAACACGCAGAAATTAATATGTGAGTCAGCGTCACCTTCAATTTTCGTTTAGTGCGGCCTTAAGTATGGAAGAAGCTGTAAGAATTGATGAGGTCTCGATGAGCTGTCGTGACGTCACCAATTTTGATACCTTCTTTAACAGTTTAGGTAAACAATAAATGTATTACGGCGAAAAAAATGTTTCGTCCTACACTACTTTATTAGTTAAACTGATTTAGTCTCGTTTTAGTATCCCCTTTAGAGGTAAAGTCTATTTAAAGGAGATCGATGTGTTTCGTAGCCATTACAAGAGTTGCTGAAAGCTCCGATGCCTCTCTAATACAGTGCCCACACCCTCAAAGCCTGCACCATTCACCGAGTCGCAGTCAATCTGGAAGCCGCCAATAGGGCCAAGCCAAGCACGTAACGAATGACATAGCAACAAACACTGCGACGCAGCCTTCGAGGCACGGAAGGATGCACTGGGGAACAGTTCAGCGCGTCGTCATTTGGCCCCGTGGACCGAAGAGAAACATTCCTGGCCGCATCTACGCTCGTCAATTACCCACCGCTGCCACCTCCTCTGTTCTGGCTGCTCTTGCCCTCTCGGGGAGCAGCAACATCCGCCATCTATTGCTCTCTCCGTCCAAGCTTTCACTCACAATGGCAAGTTGTTTGCTTTCCTGCGCACTTTGTTTCATAGTCCTATTTCTTACGGCTCCAAGTTAAAATGTTATAATGAAGGCAGAAAAAAAGAAACATCGAGGCGTCGAATAGTCAATTCAAGATTCCTCTAATTTTCTTTTTATTTGCAGCGCGGTAACATTTGCTTTGCGCGATCGCGGCGCTTAGCTGAAGTCAGTAAGGACAGCAAGTACACCGACCCAATAAAATCTTAAAGGAAAACGACGTTTCGGCTTCCCTACGGCAGCCTTGTTCACAATGAGGCCAAACGACTAGCAATGTCTCCTATATAGGGTTTCAGCACGTGACGCAAGCACCACGCGTAGGGCGAGGGAAGGTTTTCATCTTTGCGATTCAGTGTTTGCCTTGTAGATTGTATCTCGAGCGACTCGAGATACAGGCGTAACTTCCAGGTTTCCTCCCTTCCCGATTATACTCGCATTTACAAAGTCAATGGAGTGATCAGTCATAGCTGAAGTGTCATTGAAGAAAAAAAGAAAACAAAAGACAAGACACCATCTGTGACGAATACACGACTGCTCAGAGCTAAGGAAATTTGCACATGCCGAAAAATATGTTCGCGACTGAATGACATACATGTTGTACATCTTGTGTGCACCAATAGACACATCTCTAAGAAAATGGAATAGAGGCGAAGAGAAAGCGACGAGCGAAGAATGCCTTGTTTAAATAATGAATTAACAACAAAGCTTCCTTCTAAATGAAAAGCTAAAACAAAGAAGGCGCTAAAGAATTCAGAAAAACGACGCCACCAGGTTAGCTGCATTCAATGAGTTGAGGTAAAAGACCCCATATCTCATGCATCCGGACGCATCAAGGAACCCATTTGTCTTACGGTCCTCACCCTGCCTTTGGTACAACCAACCACAAATGTCCCAAGAAGCGCTAGACAAAACTAGAGCTAAGAAGAAGAAGCCAGAAACAATGGGAACAACGCCATGATACGACTCAACGTTCAGCCAAAAATATAACGGAGTCATGGAACAAGTTTGCCGCGAATGCAGACATCATTCGCGGCCAACTGCAGTGAAAATCCGCCCGGCCCCTTACAGTGGAAAATTGAGATCTCAGCCTCTCGTCCACGCTCACCAACAGTGCTTACCGTAAGACTTGAGAACGACAAAGCGAGCCCTCTTACTTCGTAAACCTCCTCATTCTTTATTGTGTTTTACGACTAAGTATGACCTCCCGGTATCCGGCCTCCTCGTTCCTTGCCATCGGCCCACTCTGACATTTGGCTCGGTAAGAGTGGAACTGTAGCTGAAGCAATACAGGACAGTGAGAGATAAATTATTGCTCCACTCAATTCATTTCGCTGGTATGGCCGTAATTTGTGCTTCGTGATGCTTGCACAAGGCGCAGCTTCAAAGACGCTTCTGCTGTGGAGCACATCAAGGTCTCCAGCTATGTAGCGCTTCTGAAAGCGCTGCTATTTGTCTTGAACAAATATCCCTTCAGCTAAGTTATTCGAGATTTCTATGGCAGTAAAAAACGGTACTGTAGAACAGAAATATACCGAATTGCAAATATTAAATGATCCTGCGGATTCCTCCCGAATTCGAATGCAGCTTCATGAATTTCCTTTTGCTTGTTACCCTGCAATACAGCGAATGCAGTACAGTGAATCTTTCCGCTTAGCTCAACGACGCGGGTTCAAACCCCAGCCACGGCTACCACATTTAAATGCGAGCGTAATGCAAAAAACTGACGCACACTTTCCTAGATTTAGCTGTACGTTAAAAAACCGCAGACGGTCAAAATTATTTCGAGTTCTCTACTACGGCGGCCGTCATAATCATGTTCCGGTTTTGGCACGTAAAACTCGAGTGTTCAATTAATCTTGAACCAACATTCTGTTTACAGTGACACCTTTTTAAAGTTAGGGGGGCCGCTTGAAGCCAGAAGGCACAAAGCGAATAGGCAAATCAATTTAATAATCATCACTTTCACTTTCATGATGTTCTAACTAACTCGGCTTTTATTGAATATGCGTTGTTTAGAAAATTTTCGCGCTTTTATATAGCACTGGCTACTCCTTTTCACAGAAACTATATTTAGTTAAAATCTTATACATGAAAAAAAACAAGAACACAAAAGCGTATTTAAGGCGTTTCCTGTAAAAAAATCACGCCATATCCACGAAGTGAATGATGATGAGTGGGCGAAGCTCGATCGTTTTCATCCATGGCAGAAAGAGAATGTGTGGTCTGGAACGCGCTCATACTTCATGGTCATCAGCGTCATCGTCATCGTTATCACGTGTAGTGGGTACATTCCACTATACTGGAACGCGCTTATACTTCATCGTTATCACATGTAGTGGGTACATTCCACTATACTGCGTCATCGTCATCTTTATCACGTGGAGTGGGTACATTCCACTATACGTGGCTACCTACCTACTACTACTACTACAGAGGAGGGACAGACCCACACCCTAAGGAGCTTCGCCCCTAAAAGTGCGTAGCTCGCACAAACAAGGCTGGAACCATCAGCGGAGCTACTGCTGGACCTGGCTAAGTTTTGCTAGTAATGCCAAGTTTTTGCTAGTAGTTAATTGTGGCTAGACTTGGCTATACATGTTACGTGACTAGATGTTACATGATATTACGGGATTTTAGTCCCGGGACTAGCTGTTCTGGCGGGGGCATGTCACATGACTAGCTTTAACGTGGTTTAGGGCGGGAACATGTCACGTGGTAAGCTATTAAGCGATGTTGCGTGATTTTAGTCACGTGACTAAATGTGACGCGACTTTCAGTCACGTGAATAGATAGTGTGTGAGGTGGCGAGATTTTTAGTCATGCGAGTAGTTACGGGATGTTACATGACTCTAGTCAAGTGACTAGTTGAGAGATGTTCCGTGATTTTTAGTCACGTGAATAGTTACGATGTTACGTGGTTTCAGTCAAGTGACTAAATGGTGCGTGAATTTTAGTCCAAGATTAGTTATGATGCGTTGTTACATGATTACGGGATTTCAGTCACGTGAGTACTTATTACGTGATGCTACGTAATTTTAAGTCGCGTGACTAGTTGTAAGGTGATTTTACGCGATTTCTGTCCCGTGACTACCTGTTAAGCGTTTTTATTGCGATAGAAATTATATACTGTCTCGACTGGTTTTTGCCATCACCGTCATGTCCCGTATAAAGTTCAAATTGATAAGATCCCCTCAGCCCACATGTACGTTCTACCCGCGAGTAATAGCGCGCAAGTGGGGGGCGATGAATGCGGCTGAAGCAGAGATCAAATGAGCCTGCCCATCTCCGTCGCTCAGAGGGTGCATACGAAAAGATCCCCCCCCACCTGTTAGACCAGCCGTCGAATGCTCAAGCAGAGAGGAAACGTCCCACCCGTCTTTAAGGAGCATGAATAGACACAAGGGGGGGAGGGGGGTGTTGCTCGAGCAGCAACTGTGAACTTCGATTTTACGGGCGTGGTCGCCATCACTGGCGCGTGCGCTATTTCGCTATCTGGGCAGCCATCAGCGGTCGGCTCGTATGCCCTTCTACGTGCTGCGCTGTCAACGAGAAGAGGTTGCGCGAAAAGCGTCCTTGAAGCCGCCGTATTCTCTTACAGCAGTGTTTTGTAGAGTTGCGTGAGATCGGATCCAGAAGTTAGCTGCCAGCCTTACTTCGTGTAACATTACAATTTGTTGCTATTGCATTCATTGCTTCACCCTTGCGGTGAAACTGCGACTTTTTTATTCACGTAACAGACTCGCCCATCATAGTTTTTGAATTCCACGCCGGACAAATAGGCGCACGGGTTGTGGGAGCGAAGCAGAAGTTGAAGAGGACGAAGCGAGCGCGTACCCGTTCATGATGATGATGATAATTCTCGTTCGCATACCCGGAGCAACGAAAAGCTTAAAAGAGTTCCGCTTTTAAAAGAGATTTTTTTTTAATATCTACTACGAGTTGAAAACAATGCCATGTGTTTTGAGTATGTTTTCAGTCTTTCCCGAAGAGCTCAATCAAGCTTATGTCATGATCAGACGCTGAAGCACTGTGCTACGTTTTCGCAAGAAAGGATTAGTCGCATTCAGGCAGAGCCAGTAACTCTAGTCAGCAGCAATGGCGAGCCCTGAATCTCGATGCTGCACCGTCGCTGCACGCTTCACGCTTCAGTAAACACAGACGGTGATCGAGTGCTGAGTGCGATCGAAGAGTACCTGTCATTTGAACTCTCTTCTCAAGCAGATGGAAAAGAAAATGTTGACCTGTCATTTGAACTCTCTTCTCAAGCAGATGGAGAAAACGAGATTCCTAGAAGCCCGCAGGAACAGCTTTTCTGCTTTCGTCTGAATATCTGCCGGATGGGAATCGAAGTTGGTTCTACACTGAGAGTGCAGTCAGTCGAGGTGTCACTTGCCTGAACACATGCGAATGCTTGCGAACACGCAGCTGAGATTTCGAAGAGAAATGCACTTGTTAAGGAAGAAAATAAAAACAGGAGATGCGCAAAAGGCAGGGATGTTAACCAGTTTCGAATAACCGGTATGCTATCCCAACATTGGGGAAAGGGATGGGGGGAGATTTAAATATATAGAAAGAGACAGACGGAGAGCACACATGATGTCACAATCCGTCAATCTATCAACCATCCTTGGAATGTCATCCTGAAAGGTCATCGAGGATGAAGGCAACGAAGGTATTGCGAAAATTTGTAAGGACCACAGAGTTGCACGAGCGACTGTAGTCTGTTAGTGATGCCGTACAGCGTTTGAAGATAAGAGAAAAATCACTGGCATGAGTTAAAGGTATAAAAGTTAAGGCAACCTTTGGAACAATCTCAATCTTTCTAAATATCTTGGCGTAACATTTTCAAGCAATCTTTGATGGTTAGCCCACATGACTAACATAGCTAACCCTGCAATTCAAGCTTTGGGTTTTCTTGGTAGGAGCTTAAAACTTGTTCCCCCGTCAGTGAAACTAATAACGTATCTTAAGTTTGTTCGTCCTAAGTTATAATAAGGATGCTCTGTTAGGGATCCTAATCAAACTAATGCAGCTAACATTCTCGTCTAAATCATGCAGCCCGATTTATTTACTCCGTGTGTTCTTAACATTCAAATGTTTCCGAGCTAAAACTCGTGGTAACCTCACTAACCTCGAACTACGACATCATAAATATAGACTGTGCCTCTTTCACAAATTTTATCATGGTCTTTTTGAAGTTCCAGCTGTCTTTCGAATTTATCCCTTATCCAGCCGCACAAACCAACCCAGAATGACTTACCCTCAACCAGTGCAAACTACCAATACTTCGTTCCTTTTATTTTTGTGACAAATTCACGGGACTGGAACCATCTACCCGCTGTGGGCTTGCACCACTAAGCCCTCTAACGACTCTTTAACTGTAGTTAAAACCCATCTCTCATATAATACCCCATCTGGGGCTTTTGAGGTATAACAAATGATACAAAATTCAAACCTTTCCGACTATTGTGAGACCGATGTAGGCTACTTCTGAAAAAGTATTTGCAACAATGTTTCTATTCTTAGAAGGATTAAAGAAGTTGCATATGCCTGGCGCTCGTATTGTTTTCGTGGACGTTACCTACCTGAAAGTAATTGTTCGATATTTCACGCAGTACTGATCCGCCGTGAGAGGAAGCCACGGCATCGTCGTGGTTAAAGAACTACACACCGGCAAAGCTGTGTATTGCTCATCATTTCCATGCATCCTGAACAGCCATATCGGCCTCACACGTGGACTCTAAAGCGAGATCTTCATTCGGTGGTCTTTACGCGAAATCCTATTGGCTGGTCGCTAAGAAATATACGCGTGTATTGAACTCCCCTTTCTGTCATTGGCCAGTGGTGACGCGGAACACCTCAAGAAACACATAGTGGCCCGAGAGAATGTGTGATGATGGCCAACCTACGCAACTGGAACGTGCCAAAATATTTCGATCGCGGCTGTCCACAAAGGCAACAAACAATGGTTGTTGTCATCTGACGACCACCGCAGTGTGAGTGGCCCTCATTGCAAAGGAGCATCTGCCTCGCTGCAATCAATTACAGCTGCGCATCTGCACCCGTGAAGCGCACTTCCCCTTCCTTTCACTCTCCTTCCGAGAAAACGCTTGCGTCGTGCTGCGTCAGCAACGCATGGTCGTGGCAGTGGCGGAAGCGTCACAAGACTAGCACCACGCACGCACGCAACCGAATCGATTGCCTGGCCGGCGAGAAAAATCAGAAACTTCTCGCTCGCTTACTGACGCACTCGATCAGCCTATAGTGCAGCCGGTGGTGTCGTTTGAGAGTGCAGAGCAACGCTTCCCGTTTCCGCGCTTTCTTCGGGACAATGCCGCTAACCCTCGCGTCGGCACATCCCGCCTCGTCAGTTTCCTCCTTTCCCCGTCTAATTAGAGGCACGTGACTCGACTCCACTGCGACGCTCTGTGGTCAGTTGTCTTGTGGTATGCTCGTGTTTTGCTTATACCGCATTCAAGAACAGCGATGTTATTGCATTCCTGTGTTCTTCAAGTTAGGAATAAAAAGTTACCACGATGAAGTCCGCAAGCATGATTCATTAAATGAAAAATATTTTATTCCCCGATCACATCACTTAATGCCTGTGACATTACATCTGTAAATGTCGAGAGTCTTTCGAGGGATGCCACATATTTCTGCGTAGACGACACAATTAGCGCGAATGCACAATCGCGCACACTGTATAGGCCCTCAGTACCCATTTACGAAGTACTGGACCCACTGCAATGAGTGCGAAGTGGCGTACGCGCTTGCACCTTGAAGAACAGTGTGCAGTTAATAATAAATAAATATTATTGTTACGGAACGGTTTTGTTTTATTTTTCACATTCAACATTTCTGTAAATCTTACATACAGGAGATTCTGGAAATAAATGACAGTGTGCATGCTCTTTCGTGTACTTGTTCCAAGATAACTTAAAATTTACTTCTAAATTACAGAATCGATTGCGTGGTGCGCTGTCGTCCGTAAGAAAAAATCGCCAGGCTTGCGCGGAATACGCAGCAGAGTCACAGCGAAAGCTGGAAGAGCGGCCTTTCTAGAGCCCGTTGTGGACTCTCTTGGCGCTACCAATACAAGTACACATGCGAAGTATCCCCTACGCCATAAATCATCGTAACTTTAAAGAAGTTGTGAAGCACCCATTGTGCCATTATTCGTCATTTTGCGGAGAAGCGCGGTACCCGCTACACATCTGTAAGGCATTATGTGCACTTCGTTTGTGCTGTGGCTGATGACGATGAATTATGGCTGAGCCCTTTGTAATGGGTTGGAAGCATTAAAAGACCCTGCTGGTTGCACAATTCGCACTGTGCGACGCCTGGTTGTTATTTTACTCTTTTACGGACGCTATATTACACACGTTAAGCAGGATTCCTTGCCCGACATGACGACCTGTATAGGGTATTTTTGCGAAGGAGTTTCAAGCACCAGCGTGGCTCTGTGTATACTCGACTGCTACGCAGAGGGCCCGGCTTCAAATCCCATCCGATCCTTAGAAATTTTTTTCTCAATTGATTTTTTCTTATTTCGCGCTTCAGCGGTTACGGCCCCCGGTGGCGGCGGCGGACAGCTACGACGCAAAAATCGGCTCTTGTTGTGATCTGATGATCACTTTAGCTGTAAAAATTGAAATCATATCAGTGCGGATACGAAGGGGAATGAATACAGTTTTTCTGCCATACAAAGCTAACTTCAAACAAGTTCTCACATTTTGTGGAACACACAGTGTTATATCTGTGAAGCTTTCCACGTGCATGTGTTCATTCGCTGTACTTAGGCCAATATTATAATGTATTGCCAATAAGGCACACTGACCTAGGCGAGCCGTAATGTTGGCTTTGGGTCCCGTGCCCCAGTCACCTGTACCTAATTAGAACACTAAATTAGGTTCAAGTAAAGCAAAACAGTCATTTGGGCTAGTTGGTGCCGATTCATTTTAAAAGCAAAAAAGTGGGGCGCACAGGGACAAAGCAGAAGACGACAACACATGCGCACACTCGCAACTGGAAGTTTATTGAAAAGGAAACACATATATAGCTTGCAACATTACCACGTGGTACAGTTTCTCTCGAAGAAGTTGTGTACAACGGGGATAGTCTTTCGGGCGTTTAGGCGAAAGAAACTGTACCACGTGGTAATGTTGCAAGCTATATATGTGTTTCCTTTTCAATAAACTTCCAGTTGCGAGTGTGCGCCTGTGTTGTCGTCTTCTGCTTTGTCCCTGTTCCGTAGTGCGCCCCACTTTTTTGCTTTTAAAAAAGTTCAAGTGCTCGACCATTTAGCCTGCTGTCTCAGTAACTGGAGCTGCTATATACGGGCCGTTACCATGTACTCAGGCCTAAGGTTTTTAAGAAGAGCGCTGTCACGTAAAGTGAATTCTTTATCCGGGCTGCGATGTGAATGATCGTGAGTTGTGACAAACGTATACTTTATAAAGCTCTTTTCTGCGGCAAGTGATCATTACACCGCAACGGAATGGTATTTCATCAATTGGTGGCCGCCGAGCTATTCCAAGACCCAACAATACCAACAGCCGCTCACTTGTCCTACCGCTGTTTCTTTTTTGTATATAAACTTTTCGTACAAAGTACTATGCTTAGTACAAGAAATTTGTCACTGAAGCAACAGTACACTCTTATAGTGATCATTTACAACGACTACTGTGTCTGTAGCAAAGTGCAACTTTGTGAGAAAGAAAGAAAGAAAGAAAGAAAGAAAGAAAGAAAGAAAGAAACAAACAAACAAACAAACAAACAAACAAACAAACAAACAAACAAACAAACAGACAGACAGACAGACAGACAGACAGACACACAGACACACAGACAGACAGACAGACAGACAGACAGACAGACAGACAGACAGACAGACAGACAGACAGACAGACAAACAAACAAACAAACAAACAAGCAAACAAACAAACCCGGGGAGCAACCAAGATTGCGAGCGGGGTGTTCTCGGCCACATCATGGTGAATCTCATCATCATTTCCTCGCCACCAAACACCCACAGTCGACGACCCTGGGGCTTAAATTCCCGTCGTAGCCCGCTAGGACAATGAGGCACAGGCGCAAATATATATACACGCTGATCGAGGGATTGTGTAAGGGTTTGTTTACGCCATAACTTCTCGCACGGAAGGTTGAACGCTCGCGGACCTATAGAGACAACTACTCGTTATTTCTTTCTTTCTCGAAATTAGGTTTCCGGAGCAAGTCGGATTACTATGAAAATGGCGCCAGCGTTTGTACGTTGGCACACGTGCTACACGGTAAACCAGTTTACACCCTTAAAAGGGCTTTACCGTGTCTATAACTCACACCCTTTACACCTTTAGGAAAAAGGATGTTTTCACGGATCAGAACACGCATACCATGGGGTGTTGCCAGTGGTGCAACACCCTTATCATCGGGTGTTTCCACTGGACTAAACACCCTTATGACTGAAAACCACGAAAAAGTCTACCAATGAGGGAACACACAACATAGCATGTTGTGAAATAACCCATGGACGGTGGGCTCGCGCAACACAGCCTTATCCGACCATCTGGTATATACGTATAGCCATAGCATCTTAAGCCGGTGGGGATATTCCTGTTCCGTATAAACGAACATTAAACATTAACAGAATTCGGCGTAAAGTTTATGGTGTGCTTCTAGATAGCCCTTAAAAGGGACAGATCTTTTAGTCTAAACTCGCCTGATATTCAACTTTTTAATCAGCGAGTCCCAGGTATCATCTGTCACGCTGTCGTATGGGCCACAGGTGTTTGGATAATCTAAAACGCCTTAGCTCTCAAAGGGTGTTTTAGGTTAAAAATTACCCCTTAAAGGCTATTTGGGGAAGGAAAACACCCTTACACACTCATTTTTGCAAATTAAAGTTAGGCAAAAGGGTGTTTTGCTGACTTGAAACTGCTTTAAGGGTGTAAAGTGGTTTATAGTGTATGTGTGGACGCCACTTTAGAAAACAGTTTTCTGGAGAATCTCAACATTTATATTACAGTTTGCCATTAGCACATGTATTAACAAAATAAGCAAATCCATGAGCCAGTTCTATGTTTAAGAATATACAGGCACAACCGAGCTTGCTTCTGTATTATCACTACCGATTATTAAGCGGTTGCCGTGTTTCATTACAAAAACATGATAATTGTCACTTTTCTCTCGTTTCCATTGTCGGGAATCTATCGGATTAGCAACTACCCTTTACAGCTGACGCCGAAAAACGAAGGCGTGAAGTAAATAGCATCAGGAATATAAAGAAAGAAGGAACAATGCAAGGCAGCCAAAGGGGTGCGTAAAGCCGCTTTTCGTTCGCAGACTCCGTGTGCTGCCCTCTAATGATGTTTTTTTGCTGAAGTTGTTCAATAAGAGCATTTGGCTGTGCAGGGAGACAACGAGTGCTAACATAGCTAAGCTAGCTCTCGACAAATCCTTGCAGCCAACACGATTTGAGTTCATCAATTTTCTTTTTCTTTCTTGTTATTTTTGAATTTGAGCGAAGGAGCAAAGGGATTCTTATCGGCAATGCGCCATGGTTTGCTTTATTTTTCTGTAGTGTTGTCACGTGGTACCCCCTCCCCTTACACACAAACATAGACCCACACACACCGCCGTAATTCCTGTGAATTCTCTCCTACATTGCTGAAGCCGGTCGAAAATATAGTTTTTTTCCTTTCGTTTGTTTATAATAAAGTTACATCCATCCATCCATCCATCCATCCATCCATCCATTTAGTTTGTTTACATAAAGCACTCTGCCTGAGGGTGATGAATGGTGGAGTGCTATGAGCGTAGTTGGATTAGGTAAAGGTGCGAGCATCTTTTCAACCATTTCAGTGATAATGTTTAGCTGGTTCATTTGTTCGCATGATTCACACGTTCTCTGTCTTCTTTCTTTCTTTTATTTCATCAGCACTTGATGGTGGTGTTTTTAAGGATTTTTTTTTTTGGTGATGTGCGCCGTTATCCTAGCTAATACCGGCAATCTGCACAATTTGCGTATTGCGTACGCATTCCACATGTCTAGTACACTGTGCATTTCCCCTTTAAAGAGCGGAGCTCTATAAGCTTTTCGTTGTGCCGCGTAGTGCGAACAGGAGTTATCATCATCATGAACCGGTACGCGCTCGCTTCGTCCTCTTCAACTTATGCTTCGCTCCCACAACACGTGCTCCGATTTGTCCGACGTGGATTGCAAAACTATGATAGGCGATTCTGCTACGTGACTAAAAAATTACGGAACATCACATAACTAGTTACGGGATTAAGTCACGTAACATCACGTAACAACAGGTCACAAGACCAAAAGTTACGTAACATCACGAAACAGCAAGTAAGGTGACTAACGACACGTATCACGGTACTGGTCATGTGATTAAATATCGCGTAACATGTAGTCATGGTACTGAAATCACGCAACATCGCGTAACAACAAGTCACGGGAACATATTCCCGCCAAAAACACGTAACAGCTAGTCACGCGACTAAAGTCACAACATCACGCTAACCGCTAATCACTTGACATGTTCCCACCACAAACCACGTAAGAACTGGTCATATGACTTAAAGACAGTAAGAAGTAACACTTTTTAGGAACAGTATTTATCAACGAGTCTCGTCAGTTCAACGTAACTTCCGGTGGCTGAACCCCCCTAATGGCGACCTTAGGCGGTAGTTGTGGAAGCGACTTCCAGTATGTATAAACGCAGGGTAATGATGAAATAAAGAGGACGATGTGGCTCATTAAGCAAACGGAAAGGCTAAAAGGCAAGTAAGACGGTCGATACCTGGACACGTTCAAGCTGACTTCCCCAAAGCGACCCCTTCCTCACTGAAAAGGAGCCGTTGCGAAGGCCGCACTGCCTAACGACTACTTCTCTGCGCGCAGTAATGAGGCTCACAGGGGACAGGATTCGGCCACTGATCCACCTCTGCGCGGCGCGCTGCAAGAAATGCGAGGCAAACGCTTTAATGCATTCCATTTTTATTTTTCTTTCGTTTTTCCCGGGGTCGCTGGAGAAGAGGAGGTTCGCGCCGGCTCCACGGCGGGACAATGCGCCAAGAACTGACCACGGTGGCTTTTAACGAAGCCCACGGGGGTGATTAGCATGCCGCTTTTTCGCAGTAGCTCGCGCCGCCATTTTCGCAGCCGCGCGGTCAAGGATTCAGTGTCCCTGATGGGTACAAGCGCGGTCTGCATCATAGCCCGAAAAAGCTTCGGCCGGCACAGCCACTACTGCGGTATGAAAAAAAAAAAAAAGATTTGCGTGAGCGGGTTTTACCGATAATCGTGGTAATTCTCAACCAGTCTCAAGCACAGAGATCACAGAGCTTATTTTCGTAAGCTAACTCTGAGGACATTGTAAGAGCGCCTAAATTTTATTAAAAGCTTTCCTTTTGTTACTCCTGCTGATGACTCTCACAGATAACACGGAATATTCCCCCCCCATCATTTGTATGCTTACCAAGAACGCATGTCCTATGGTGACTAAGAGATAATTTGTTATTAACTCTGTGCGTTTGCGAGATGTGTGATGACAGCTATTCGTTCCTTTTTACGCAAGCAGTTCATAGCAGAGATAGTCCGTTTTCAAACAAACAAATGAACGAACGGAACAGACACAGTATACACAAACTGTTCACCAGCTCAAGCAAAGCCACAAACAAGATAAACGTGAAAAGGGGTTCCAATAGACGCACAATTCACATGAAATTAGTCTGTGGCAGCATACAAAGTTTGTAATAGAGCAGTCATTTATAGCACATATGCATTCACTTTTACACTCTACAATATTATATATACCGTGTTATAACACACACCGCAACACACCATTGAACTCATATAATTTAATAATGGCAGTTGCATTATCAGCATCATGGTTCGTCTCTCACATTCTGGAGTGTACTGTGGTGTCACGACAGCACCGCATATTAAGTCTAGATTTACCGAGCAAAAATTGTAAGGGAACAAGTTTGACGACATCGTGTAGCTCGAAGTGTGCTTCAAAAGTGCCTTATGATTAGTCCTGTGCACTATTGTTCCTTCGTCTTCGTTTTTAGCGCTGCATATATCATGATTGTCTCCTGCTATGCCGTGAAAGTATAGCTGAAAAAAGCGTAAGTATGAGATGCCTGTCCTTGTACAGTCGCGCTCAATATGAGTTGCAACACGCAGGCTGAGGTTAAAGTAATCCCAAGCCTGAACAATGACACCGACAAACGTTAAATTGGTTCAGAAAGTACCGCTAACTGAGAGAGTTTAATTTACCAATTCTTTCCCTATGTAGGTGGTGATTTGCAGTGTTGGCGCCATTTCGAGCCCAGACAGCGTGTTGCAACTGATATTGAGCGCGACTGTACGTGACAGAACCATTTGCAGGCAAGAGCTCATCTGTGTGGCTACATGAAATGATCCGAAGCGTTAGGATTGATTGAAATCTGGTCTCCGAAGAAAGAGCGGGCTAATAAGTTTCCCTAACGTTGACTAACATGCTGGTGAACTGATAAAGTCGTTTGAAGCTTTGTTAATATTTTTCTTAATACTGATCTCGAGATGAAAAGCTTGTACGAGAGCCAGTGAAGTTAGCGGTTTCAAATAAAACAGCGCAGATTGCACTAATGGCGCTAGGCAGGAACCAACAGTGGAGGTAATGTTCGACCTAGTCTTTTCTACGTTTTTGCTAGCAGTAATAAGTAATAATAAAAAACTGCAAGCAGTTTGCACTAAGTCGCGCAAAGCTTGGCACAGCGAAGCACGGACCCGTCACCGCTCTTACTCCCTGTTCGACTGACACGTCTAGCTTCGAGATGCGCGGATTTCCTCGGTAGCACGCAGCCCGGCGTCAGAGGGCATGCCTTAGCTACGGCGCATGCGCGGCTTGGCCAGGTGGCGTGGTATCTGGTAGCTAGATGACGCGATGCTTGCTTCCTCTTCTTTTCTATCTTTTTTTTCTCTCTCTGTACTTCTATTTCTTTTGTTGATGTTTTATCTGTCTATTTCTTTTGCTTTCTGCATTTCTTTGTATTTCTCTCTTTCTCATTCCTTCCGTGCTACGCTTTACTCTTTCTCCTCCTCCTTTCTCCCTCCTCACCATCACACTACGTACTGGTCCTGGCGTGAACATCTCACGTGACCAGGTAATTGTTACGTGATTTTAGACCTGTGACCAGATGTTACGTTATGGTTAATCATTTGGCTAGTTGTTACGTGATTTCGTGTGCCTTTAGTCACGTGACTAGATGTTACGTTATCTTACTTGACTGAAGCCACGTGATTAGCTGTTACGTGATTTTACGTGATCTCAGTCACGTGACTAGTTGTTACGCAATGTTATATGATTGTTAATCACGTTGGTAGTTGAGGATGTGTCGTCATTTTAGACACGTGACTAGTTACGTTCTGTCGCGTGATTTCTGGTCGCGTGACTATTTGTTACGTGATTTTAGTCATGTGACTATAGTTGTTGCACGATGTTACGTGACTTTAGTCCCGCGACTATACTCCATTTCATACATCAAGTGGAACGCTGCGGAAGCAATGGAATACGTTCGGCCAGCAAGATGTATGCGTACGCGCGTCTCGCGCTTGGCTTTCGTCGTTGTAAACGCTCGTGCGAGCCAAGATTGAGCGGCGCGTGATGCGTCGCGCAGGGCCGCAAACGAAACACGAAGAAGCAAAAACAACGAGACGCTTAGCAATCAAGAACAACTTATTGAAGATCGTATAACGGGATTTGTTTTATATCTGAGGCCCAAGGCACCTTCATTTATTACTAAGCGTAAAGAAGAAAAGACATGTTACGGGTGGTAAAATCGTCGGACTATTTGTTGGTGCGAATTAACGTATCTCCTGTAAGAAGTCTCGCTAGACTATGCATAGTTGCACCTTATGTATGAAACGGAGTATAGTTGTTACGAGGTGTTACGCAATTTCTAATCACGTAACACACTCGCTCATCGTTATTACTGGATTCCACGACCGGACAAATCGGCGCACGTGTTGTGCGAGCGAAGAAGAAGAAGACGAAGCAAGCACGTGCGGGTTCAGTTCTGTTCGCACTACCCAGGCGCAACGAAAAGCTTCAACAGCTCCGCCCTTAAAAAAATTGGCCGCGTATCTGCGTGCTTCGCTGCAAATGTCGTCGAAAGACGATAGTCTTGTGCCGGCCGTACTACTAAGTTTCGCCTTGCCTCAAACAGCGCCTACTCTACGTTGAATTGGCCGCATCTGGGTAGCATTGATAAAGGTAGAGGAGGCGCTGCGCGAGATATGGACGCCATCGAAAAACATGAGCTTGTGCTGAACCAAGGGCCACTGCCAGCGGCAGCAATTTATCGTCGGCACACGAGCTTTTTCGTGCAAAGCGTCGCAGTTCATGCACAGCTTCGCATTTTCAACGCAGCATAAAGTACACTAGGGTCTTTAGAATTACGTATCTGTGTATTTTCTAATAAAAGAACACACGACCTGATACTTACATATTAATTGTTGCGCCTCAGATATGCGTAGTATTTGCTTTTTATCGAATATGTTCACAAGTATGAACGCAAACACCAGTACAAGATGGCTGGGCGTTCAGAAATTAGTTAAACTTTGGCCCTGTAGCTAGCTGAATCGGGTGACAGACAGACAGACAGACAGACAGACAGACAGACCAAAATTTTTGCGTTTAAGTATCCCAAGAAAGACTGTCGTCTTTCTAATAGCAACGACGTTCTCTGTTCATCGGGCCACCATTGAAGCTTATGTCGGAGGTGCGTACACATGGAGCTATCAACAGCTATCAAATTACTTTCCAAAAGACGGCATCAGGGAGCCGCGAGTGAAGTAAACGCCGGAGCTAGTAGGCGCTTCTTGATTGTTTCTACGTTTCAAGTTCACAGCGACATGTGTACAGAAAGTTCTTTACTTTATGCACAGGAAGAACGAAAACTTGATCTCTCGATAAGTTCTAAGCGAATTATGTTACACTAAGACCCCTTCATCCGTAGTCATTTTGGCTGCTAACCCGAAAGACGTGGATTCGATCCCGGTCGCGGCGGTCGCATTTTGATGGAGGCGAGAGAAAAATGTTATTCAGGTAAAAGGCTCAAAACGACCGTTTTTGTGTCGTTTACATCTGACACTCCTAAATCCAAGCTGGTATTACAGTTTTATTATGCATTTCAGTGTAAACATTGCGTATAATTTTCCTAATTATTGCACTACACCGCTATAGTTAATAATACAGACACATCTTAGCCTTAGCAGAGATAAGTCCAAACTGGTTCTTGCAAATCTTTTGATCAATAAAAAAATCAAACCAAATCTCTCAGTGGGACCCCAAAGGCGCCGTTTACCTTCTCATGCAAAACATCAAGCACGCCAATGTGCCCCAGATTTCCAAACAAGTCGGCTTATTTTAACCTATGAGTAGTGGATATTAAGATCCTGGCTTTCGGTGGCACTGTGTGATGTTCTGAGTTAAAACACGACAAATATTCTTTTAAAAATACGAGTGATTGAATCAATGTCTCGGACTCAGAGGCCCAAACATGCAGTTTTAGTTCTGTTATGTGGCTGTATTTCCCAAAATCATGATATAATAATGAGGCACGCCCCACTGGAGACTGCAGTTGAGTACACGGCATGTTTAACGCCCAATTCAAGTCTCAGTGACATCTCAAAGTGGCGGAGATGGACTACCGGTTTCTTTTCTCCCTACAAACAATATTCTCACAAGAAATATTATGACTGCAGACCCTCAAGAAGCAGCACAGAATCACAAGGGAGGTTCGTGCAAATGCAGCACCCCAGCACGGGCCCGGATCAGTGCAATTGGCCAAACAACCGGGCACCCGTCGAGTACGTACCGGTGTGCAGTGCCATCGCAGTTTGCGCAGCCATGCGGTAGAAATCAAATTACGCGCCTTTCGACCATAGGGACACGGGCGGGCTACCGGCGCACAAACGTGAGGAAACATGTAACTGTGTTACAGAGTTCCCGTCAGCTGAAACGGGACGCGCCCTCGTTTCGTGCACACTAGCAATTTTCCGAGTCACCGAAGCGACGTGACGGGCCTCTTAAGCTACGTGTTGCTGTGAGTACTCCAAGCAGACTTGGTTCAAGTAATCACTCGGTCACGACGAAATCAACCAGCAAAGAAAGCGTTATCGATTCGTACTCTTAAGCGTATTTACTTCTGTTTCATGTGTTTTACAGCGATGCTGTAAACCTCTCGTTGGTCGGCAAATTTCGAGGCGCAAACGCAAAACGACAGGTTAAAGGGCCCCTAAACCACCAACAGACGCTCGCGTGCTCCTCTGCGAGCAGATGCGCGCGCTCCTGGCGTTTTCCACCTCGGACGCTGAGTAAGGGCATTCGGTAGAGGTCGACAGAAGAGGCCGACGTACGCGTTAGATGTAGGTTCGTGCGCAACTGCAACTTGATATACGAGTGCGTAACGTAGACAGGGACTAAGAAAGACAAGGGCACACGCTTGTCCTAGTCCCTGTCTACGTTACGCGCTCGTATATCAAGTAATCATGAATCACCAACTCGCCCAATCAGCCATTTTGGCAACTGCAACGCCACAACTACATTTCGACCTCTGGGTGGTTCAGGGGCCCTTTAACAATTGAAGGCAAACGGCATACCTTTTAAGAGGGCACATTTTTGGGCAAGTTGGTGATTCATTATGTGACACCAGCGCAAAACAAGAAACAAAGGACAAGGAAGAACTACATACGAGCGCTGAACTTTCAACTGAAGTTTATCTCCGAAACGGGACGAGAATATAAAGAAAAAAACGACACGTGAACATAAAAGATTGCAAAGCACTTTTTGCAAAAAAAACCTAAACAGTGTTAACAGCCCACCTCACTAGCTATATCTTTCTTTGCAATCAGGCATACCGCACAGAGGTCAGTATTCGTTTCAAATATTCGTTGCAATAAAGAAAGCCACAGAACAAGCATCAAAACCACATGAGGGATGATAAGGTGCCCGTGAACATTGGGAACATCGCCCCCCCCCCCTCCCCCCATGCGTTCCCGGTAAAGATTAGGTTGCAGCTGCTTTGCACTTCACACGAGGGCTTTGAGTGACGTCAAACGGCCCTTCTCCCCGCGTGCGTTTCTCGCTTTCATGTACAAAAGAGAGACCCGTCTAGCAACTCATTCAGTTCATTCTAAGGCTGCCATGTGTAAACCAAGGAAATCAGACACTGGTAGAACAGTACAATGTTCGATGAAAGGAAGAAATTCGTCTTGCTGAAAATGGCCGCGGAACCAAGCATGGTCTACCACAGAGACTACAAAGCGATTATCACTACCATTACTGTAAAGTAATAATAAACAGACTGTCAGTAAAATAATAAGACTGTGGTGTGCCCTACGCCAAGTCGCAAGCGTGCCCGTTGAAGAAAACAAGATTTACTTAGGCGTTTCAAAAGCAGACCTGTGCTTACGGCGCCCTTACAACACAAATATCATCCCCTCTCCTTTACTCCATCCAAAAAGGGTCAGCGCAAACCTGCGTTGCGGCGCAAGACAAGAATTGGCACATCTTGCGTTTACTGCCATACTTTTGGGGATATTGAGCATTAGATGTTAGATTGATTCGACTCAGGACGTATCATATTAATAATTGACCTTAAACACAACATATAGTCCCACTCTAAATCCCAGTATTATGCGTGACGTTTTGTTTCCGCGAGGCCATTGCATATTTATGAGATAGGCGCATTAGCTACTTCTAGAAGTCCAGGCTTGAAAAACCCTGTAGTCCTCAAGAAACACAGAAGTGCCTTCGCTGCTTTGACCAGTGGGGCAGTCCAGCACGTGTCAGCGAATTCGCTGCTCATTTCCTTCGTTCTTTTCCTCCTCCTCTCTCTCTCTCTCTGTCATCTGTCCATTCCCCTCTCCTAATCTCCCATCGTAGGGTAGCCAATCAGGTGCTTTTCTGGATTGCGTCCCTGTTTTCGGCCTTTCTGTTTCCTTCATACCTCCTAGGGTTCATCCGCAATACTGAGTTGCGTTATTGAGGAAATGTGTACATCTAAACAATTCGGATAACAAGCAACATGCTGCTACCAGATTCGATGAACTTCTGAGCACCGCAGTTGACAGGTGCAGCTCTGGCGGAGCAATTACCGACAACCTGCGGAAGGCTAGATTCGTCTGAAGCAAAGAACACCCCTCCTTCTCCTATACTGTCCATCCTCGTCATGAGTGCGAGAAACAATTGTAGTTGTCTTTTCTTTTTTTTTTTTTTTTGTCATCGCACTTGGTCGAGATTCTGGTAAGAAAAGTAACAATCAATCTTATGCCATACGAAGAGTGGCACGGTGCTGTTTGTCGCCGTCATGCGGCAGGCTACGCTCTCAGGCTCTTCGACAGCGCGCATGTCACGTGTCCTACGTCGGCATGGAAGATTGCCTCGTCGCCTTGAGGCTGCCTGTCCCGAAATCTTCTCGCTTGTTTGCGATCTCGGACAAGAAAAGCACTCCGTTGGACAGCACGTGTTCCTGGAGCGTCTTTTTTTCGTGGCACTTGATCGACCCGCAGTCATTGAAGACCAAAATCAACATTTGCGACTGCATCCGATTCCTGTCACTAACACTGGCGCTTGATATCAATATTGGTGATGATTCGTTCACGAAGACTAGAAACGGTCCGGTGTTTCCTTTTGTCACATACATAATTTTGTTTTTGTCATGAGGTCACCTGGTTACTTCTTATCAAATTGCTTAGCCTTTTCGTAGTTTGCCCTTCGCTACTGTTGCAATATCACCGGTGTTTGCTTGTGCAATATAACACTTTTTTGCACGATGGCAACATTAATTGCAGCACCAATGATTGCGGGACAATTCATCTAGCAATCTAGGAATTTAGCAATAACATTGTACTGGTTATATTATAAGCATTCCAACAACTTCGCAGATATTCCCATGACAATGTACTAAAAAGAAGCCCCCCCCCCCCCCCTCCCCCCCCACCCACACACACAGAGATAATAAAATGCGAGAATAGTGGGGAGGTTAGCCAGACTTGTAGCATCAGGTTTCCTACCCTACACTAAGCGGAGGGGGAACGGGACAGAAGGACGGACAGGAGAGAAGAGCAGGCACACTAAAAAACAAAAGGAAAGTGCAGAGTGGGAATACTATAGCCTATTAAATAGGCCACTGTCACGCAAAAATTTCAGTAAGGCCTTAGTTAATTTCCGGTGCGATGACAGTTCGGGTCGGCATTGTAGCACTGACTTTTCCGACAGGGGCCTGTCGTCAAGGCGGGCCAACACAGCAGCTAGCGTCAGTCCGTGAGCGCTGTTGCGAGGACAGCGACAAAGAACGCGGTCTATCGTTCCTTCACTACCGCAGTGGTTGCAAGCAGCACTGTCTTCCAAGCCGATGTGGAAGGCAAGAGATTTGGTGAAAGCGACACCAAGCAACAGTCGGCAAAGCGCCGTTGTCTAGAGCCGAGAAAATCCGGACGGAGGCCGAAGTCGATGAGACGGGTCGAATCGGTGCATTCGCGTGCGCTGTAAAGTTGGTGTGTTTGACGAGGATATTATGTATTGATTAGCAACCTCGCGAATTTTTATTGCAGCATCTGTTATTGAGAACGGGATTAAGTCGTGTACGCCGTCTTCGTATGCAGATCGAGCAACTGCGCTGCCACGTTGCTTGCCCAAACAGCGAGATAGATGTGTAATGCGGAAAGGCAAGGATGTTAACCGGAAAATAAATACCCCGTTTGCTACCCTGCACTGGGGAACGTGTAAGGGAGACAGAAAAGTAAAGAAGAATGAGAGAGGGAGGGAGGTAACAAGAAAAACACACACAGGAGCGCCATAATCGTTCAAAGAGGCGGGCCGCTGGCAGAAACTTCAACAGCTCCTTCGTCGCTTTCTGGTGTGAAGCTCGACCTTTCCGGTATTACAAGATTGATTGATGAGTAGGTGATTGGTCGTTGACGCGCGTAAATACTTTTGAGAGGGACTGTCTCTGGTAGGTGTACTGAAGGCAATGACATAGGATGTGTTCGATGGTTTCGTCCCTGCCGCAATGGTCACACGCAGCACAGTCTGCCATTCTGATGCAGATAGTTAATCGTACAGGACACCCCAAGCTACATGCGGCAGAGAGCGGTCGTCGCGGATTGGGGTAGCCCAGACGGAATACTGAGTCGTATGCACACGTCCAGGAAGTGAAGGCGGGTGTGGAGTAAGCCGCGCGTGTTCCGAATAGATCTTGCGCCATCATGAGCGAGAGTAGCATTTTTTGCTGCTGCGTCACTTCTTCACAGTGGAATAGGATCCATCACGCCATTTTCGCGAGCATTCTTAGCCGCATCGTAGGCATGCTCGTTACCGATGCTGCTGCAGTGGCCTGGTAACCACTGACAAAATACATCCCGCATTTTGTGTATAGTTTGATGGTAGAAATGTCATATTTCCAGCACCAATTGGTCTTGAGGCCCACGACGTGTATATAGGAGTTCGAAGACGTTGCAGAGCTGATTTCAAATCAGTAAAAATGCTCCATTTTAGTGATCCTTCTCAATCAATGCTGCGGAGTGCGCTGACCAATATGCCGCAGTGACTTGGGAGACGCTGAAACGTGATGTCATGACAAAATATTTGAAATAGAACGGTTTAATCAAGTACAGTCACAGCGACCTGATTGTCGTCTTCATCACTTTAACGGATCATCGCTGTGGTATTCAGAATTATTAAACTGCTCAGCGCAAAAGTAGACACAGCACACATAGAAATGACGAGGACCAGCGCAGGTCCTCGTCATTTCTGGGTGTGCTGTATCTACTTTTTGTGCTGAGCAGTTTAATAATGGAATAACAACTAGCCCAATCCCACACTTTATTTCGGTATTCAGAAGCAGCGTCAATTGATTATTCAAGAACCCGTGGCACACGTATTACATACAGCTGCCAGCGCCAGCTCGTGTATTGCCACACACAGTGAACGGCGAAGCTGGAGCGAGAGTTCTTCCAACAGCCATTCGTATGTTCTGGTTATTGTAAAACTTCCCCTCAATGCATTCTATCCGCGCGCGCGGGTGCAATGGGCATTGTTACGACGCAGCTGGGACTTTCGATTAAAAGAACAGTACGTGCCTGAATTATAAAGCGGGCACTATTCCCGTGTCCCGCTCTCTCATCAGGGCGTGCGCGGCCACTCAACGCAGACCTATCGTCGAACGCGAGCTGAATCTTTTTTTTTCTTCTTTTTTTCTTGGACTACGTGTATGGGTGCTCCGTGAAGCCCACTTCTGTCCTGACAATAACTTCAAAGGAAGACGTATTCATTATTTGCATGCTCATTAGTTTCCCAAAGAGCATCACAATGACAAAAAATGTATTGTTGAATTCCAATGGCAGATCCACATCAACTTTTTCTGCCCTGAGTGGAGCAATCACATTCCAATGGCAGACTGGGAGCGTGAATTGTGTGTTGCATTGATATATTGAGAACAACAGCCGATTATGGATTACTCTGTGTAGCAAGAATTCTTGCTCCACCGAAATCGACGGATTTGACCGGAAGTTCGCGTGACGTGTTCTGTGCGCCCACCTTTCATCCCGCCACGCCCGGACGTTTACATTCGCGGGCAGCCATGGACGACCAGGAAAACACTTCGCGCCCGCTCGCACCGTCTCGCGCCCCCCTCGTTATATTTCCGTGTACCAACTGCTCCCGCCGAAGCACACGCGTTCCAATCGCAGATTTGGCGAGAGCAATCCCGCTCGGATCTACGCGCTCCGTTCGCGATCCGGCCGAACGCTCGCGATCTGCCATTTGAATTGAACATATGTTCATTCGTTTTAAAGGCGAGATATCGGGAATATAAAGAGGAAGAGACAATGAATACGAAAGACAGGAATGTTCACAAAAAGAAACAGAGAAAGACGTAAGATTTGACGGAGTCGAGAGATACCCTAAAGAAAGAATTCTTGGATAGAATTAACAAAATTATCGTCCGTAAGCACTCTTTCACAGTGAGTGGAGGTCTTGCATAATATGATTATAATTAGTCCGGGCTACAGGTGGCTTTTAGAACAACTCAAGCGCAAGAGCCATCTTCGTATACATGTCCTGGTTTGCGTAAGCTGACTGCAGAGTAAGGGACAAAGGATCAAAAACATCGCGGACAAAGAAAGTGAGTGCCCGAATAAGAAAACGTGGTTTTTGTTCATATAGTACGAAGCAGAGACACAATAGCTGGTGCAATGTCGAGCGCAATAAGTTTTGCACTGCCTCATCTCACGTCGGTTGGTGACAAGGGCAAAATCCATGCTCGAGATTCTTTTGCCGGCTGCCGCATTGATCAAAAGCAAGCCTCTCGGCAGGAAACAAAGGTTTTTGTGAAAGCTGTGTTAAGCAAGTCTGCCATAATCCGTTGTCTCTTTGTTACGACATAGCACAGACTGGAGACGGACTCTAGACAATGCTATAAACGTCTCTGAGACTTGAAATCAACAGACGATGCTAGATGTGTGTGCGTCTTGAAAGCCGAAAATTGTTTTTTTAACAGCGAAGCTGATAAAACTAGCCGTAATTTGTACGGTCTGCGGGTATGTGCCGTGCGGCCTACGTGGAACCTATCATAAACGGGTATGTGCCACAGAGATTGAGTAAATCCCACTACTCAGCACTGGTCCACTAAAATGAAGACGATAACTATCCTCATCAAATGGGTATGTGCGTATCATCATCATAAATGCGTATGTGCCACAGAAATTGGGTAAATCCCACGACTTACCACTGGTCCACTAAAAATGAAGAAAACTATCGTGATCAAATGGCTATGTGGTGAGAAGCCAAGCCAAAGAGTGAACTCAACAAGCTGACGGCCCACTATACCGACAACCTAGCTACAACCAAGTTCTGCCTAGCTACAACTAGGACAAGCCGCCCGTAGATCTACGAGAGGTGCGAGCGCTGACTTTCAGAGCGAGGTTCTGTCTCTAGAGTTTGGACGTCCGTGTTGTGTCTGTGACTGTCTGTGGTTTAACTCTGACCTGTATGCGCTGAAAATCAACGTAGAAACAACCTAGCATCACCTATAGATAAAGCCTAGCAACGACCTATAAGCAACCTCGAAACAACAAAAATGGCTCGAGCACACAACCCCTCTTTACGTATTTTTTTTTCACCGCGAGCTTCCATCTTCCCCTTAATGCCGTTTCTCGAAAGAACCTGCATCACATTGCTAATGCCTAGAAACAACCCAGAAGACACCAGATTAATCTGCAGATTTCGCCCAGTTTCGCTGTTTCAAGCCTTGCGCGGCATAGTGCAAGCTTCAACAGTTTTTTCTTTTTTCTTTTTTATGAGTCGGACCGAAAAACTCACGAGCTTTGGCGAGCCTTAACAAGACCTGGCGAGATCTCGTGAGACCTTCAGTAGTACTTCACTCAGAATTCTCCCCAGTAAAGGTCATTTAAAGTATATACGAAGGCCGCGTTTAGAACTCGCCATCTCTAGGCTCTAAGTATTGGAAACACGTCTTTTTTTTACTAATACACGTCCAACTGGTACGTTTCACGACTCACTGGTGGAAGGAAATCTGTAAGACTTTCCCAAAGCAACGCTTAACAGCGTCTTCGCCCAGATTATTGTGACAGGCGTGCAATAGCAAATAATAATGGCTCAACGGGGCACCAAGTACTTTTCTTACTTGCTTCGTAAAATAAGATAATTTAAGCAGATTTCTAAAGTTATCCATAGCACAGAGCTTACTTTTTTATATGCCAACAGTATTCCACCAGTTTAATTTTCTCCAAAAAGAATCGACGGTCGGAAAAAAATTTTTTTTTCCATTTTCAAGCCCGTTTGTACCATAGCGGAAGCGTCAAAAATTGCAGCCGAGGGCATATGAAAACCGATTTCTTTTCCTTCTTATTCCTTCATTTTATTTGTGTGTTCAAGAAGATCGCACGCTTTGTCGTCACCAGATGCTGCTGTATTTGTCACCGATCAAGGAACTGAGAATGGGCCCCAACTTCCACAGTAAGTTTGCGGCAACTTTCCATAAAACGCTTTGTGAGCGTTTATCTACGCCCAGATCTGGTCGGTGGCCTTTACGGAACGGGCACAAGTTCCCTCAGCACCAACATGAGAGAGGCAATCCAGCGCCATCTGGGCGTCATTTTTGCACTCTGTAGGTTACCAAGAAACATTTTGCTTAAACGAATCATGCTTCCTCTACAGTGAAGTGAAAAACAACGCTGATATGAAATAATGTTTTTTTCTCTCTTTCTTTACACTTTCATTTTACGATAGTTTAGCCACTGTTTTAACAAGCTTTCAGTGCTTGCAATTCAAGTTCCCTCGGTTTTTTTACCCTTTCACTTGCGATGCTAATGTTATCATGATTACATTTGTCCTCTATTGCCATTCGGTTTGATCTTATCATTGTATAATATCTATAACTAGCATTATATCTCGTAGATACTTTATATGTCGATTATCATTATTCTTTAACTTCTGCGTTCTCCGACTGGAATAATGATATTAATGTCTTGTTATTATGCTTGTACTTGTTTGCTTGTAACTATTTGTCTTTTTTTGTATAAATTTTTGTGAAAAATCATTGTACTGCCCAACTGCCACGCTCTCGAAGGAGAGTAGCAGTATTTTAAATAATGATGAAGCAAGAAAGAGTGCTAGTTACACACGACATGTGCAAATGCTCGTTGGTGCAAGTAATTGCGGTTAAAGGTACCAGAAAGAGAAGCAATGAAACGCAGGAAAGTTACCCATTTAGGGAGAAAGGGACATATGTGTAAAATGATAAGAGGGAAGAAAAAGAGAACTAGTCTCATGCACACACGAAGGTGCATATTGAATCCACAAGCTGTTGTAGGGACCTGCCGACTCCAACGAAACTATCAAAGCCTTATTTGATAACTTATTTTATTTTATATTACTTTTTACTTTATCTCTCTCTCTGCTTTGTCGAACCCATATTTTCCCGCTTCAGTGCAGGGTAGCAAACCGCTGAATAGAACCAGGTTAACTTTTCTGGCTTTCTTTTTCACCTTTCTCCCTATGCCAAATGACCTGTTTGTCTATGGTCTGTTTCATGATAATTTGTTAACTGGATATCGGTTGATAAAGAAGGCTTCATAAGACTCTATCTAGTTCGATATTTCTATTTAGCGACAGCTGCATACCTCTCTTTTATAGTAGAATAGATAGTATTCTAAATTTTTCAATTTATATATATTATCTGGACAGAACGAATGCTCCTTATTGACCTTCAATGCGATAGACTTGTACGTGGCCTTCATTTTGAATAAACATTCAAATTGAGCAAGATTTCATGTCGCATAGAGTAGAATCAAATAAAGTTTTAGGCATAGGCGTCTGCTCAAATGATTTTAATTAACCGCTTGACCTAAGCATCATTTCATTTAGATACCAAGACGTGCGTTAAACTAGCGGATTTATTTCTGTCTTTCTTTTCCCCTTACTTTTACCTAGAGAAGTTCAACATACAGTATTAAACTTCAAAGCAATAACAACCCAACAGAACTCAAGCTTGAGTCGCGGTCGGCTAGGCCAGGACGCAAACCGTATTTACCGCGTCGTACGCATGTTGCTGCATCTTGTATCACAGTGAGAAATTTTGACCGTACGAGATGGTTAGCTTTTCTCGGTCGCGTCCATCAAATGCTACACGTTTTGTGGGGTGCGGCGTGAGCCCTGTTGACTCCGGAAGCCTCGGATCGACACGAATGAACGCGAAATGGCTGGCTGCCAATCACGTGAATAAACAGCCTCGAGGCAAGGCGCCATTACTGGCCGTCTGAATGCGAAAGGATAAAGGAGGAAAAGGAAGCTCGGGAGAACCGTTCAATCTCGCTCAGACAGCGCCTTCGAGGAAGCGTGAGGAATAGAGCACACTTGTGGCCAAGTGTTCTGCATACAACGTGTCTAGAGAAGCGTTACCGCGTTTTGCGCAATAAACACGGCACACCGGGTGATGATAAGACAGAGGGTGACGAAAGATGGCGAATCGCGCATGCTCAGAACCCACAAGGGTGTGTCAGAAACAGCGCCAGCTTTAGCAACTCACGCATAGCTGTAGCCAGAAGGTTTCCTTTTAACTGTCACCTTGTAAATGTTTTTTCAGATAGTTTAAGGTGTGATGAATGGGCATGAATGGATGGAAAATAGAACTGCATGAAACGCGGGCGTGCAGATGGCTGCCGTCGTAACAAGGTACCGTCGTTTGTGCTATTCCACGAGTTTTACGAATACAATTTTTACTTGAAAAATCAAAGGCTAGGATTTTACGCGCAAGAACCTGGATATAGTTCTGAGGTACGCCACAGCGGGGGGTCTCAGGATTAATTTTTAGCTCATGGGATTCTTCAACGCTAACGTAATTGTAAGTGCACGGGCGTTTTTTTTTCTTTTTTTTCTTTTTTTTTCCCCCGTTTCGTCCCGATTGAAACGTCGACAATGCGGCCGGGAATCGAACCCCCACTCATTTTCTTAACGGTGCAACGCCATAGCCGCTATTCACCATGGTGGGTTATTCTTTGCATCACTAAGTAGTGCGTAAGTATGCCATAGTCTTCGTTCTACTATGACACTGAGCAAAAACTTCTCCCGAGGAATGCTGGGTTAGTTTCTGCGAATTCACCCGTTTTTGACTTTGTTCCAGCGGCTTAACAATACCTTTCCCTTATCAGCCTGTTTAGATATTCTATGGATACATAAAGAATGAGCCACTAACCTTCGCTGCGCTTAAAAAAGACCTGAAAACTTCATCCTTCGTTTGCGTGTTCACGCATATGAAAAAGCGCATTACCCTCTAAGGTTATTACGCAGAAGCAATCTGCCGTAAACGGCTCATGCAAATTATGCCCTTCAAAGCCAAGCGTCGGCCTGCCATTTATTTCACGAATGAATACCTTAGCTTACCGCTCTAAGAGGTTCACACCGAGGCATTAATTATCTTTACTGCAAATAAAAAGTGAACAAGTAGAGACACCGCAATCAGGGGAATGCGGAATAGGTTCTGCTAACGTTCATTCGCGGTTCTCAGATAATTCTGGCTCATTCTGACGCGCAGGTGTTTCTCAAGCCCGCATGCTTCGAAGTATGATTAACGATGCAATTAAGTTTCGTCGTCAACGGCAATTAAGACGTTCTTTCAGGTTATACACTTCATGTCGGGAAGCTTTTGTTTGCTTTATGCTCTACGTCAAACAATGACTCTTGAATAATGCATTTCGCAGCTGTGCGCGTAAGCGCTGCTCATTATCCTAAAATTGTGAACAGAAACAGGTATACGATCTTTATTAATCTAGGCTTAGCCGCTGTATTTGCGTATTGTTGCTGCTGCTGTTTTACTAGTCATTTCCTTCTCCCCCGGAAGCGATTTCACGGTTTAGAGATTTTCTAAACTCTCCATTAAAATGCACCAAAACTTGCAAAAAAAAAAAAAAGCTGAATGTAATGTTAAATATTGAAAATAATGAAATGCGTGCAGGACAATTTAAGTAAACATTTAAATCGCGATTTGTCTCCGGGGCTATATACTTCTTAAGTACGCCCACTTCGAGCTGAATTTAGCGTTGATGTGGACGAATCAACTTCTTTCGTAGTAAACCACTGTGTAAAATGGCTATTGCTTGCTTTCAGGTAGCGTCGAGGACCGAGTATTACGGATAACTTGGCGTAGTTCTTAAGATCGCTGTCCATTTCGAACGTCCCTAGGCCCAACTAGAAGATCGGTGTAAACAAATCTGCAACATAAAAGTTTTCGCTTTTGGCGCGTGGTTCATAATTATTTTGTTATTTTATTGATACTAAAAAAAGTAGTAATATTGCGGCGTGCGGTGGCGTGTGCACCAACTGGCCCAACATAATGTACTGTTAGGCAAATCACGGTATTCTGTGAGAAACGTTAGATTTCCGAGCTATCTGGGAGGACTTTCAGAGCCTAGATTAATGTCACCCTACCAAGACTTCTTGAGTACATGGTGCGCAAGGTAAAACAGCAATCATCTAAGGACAGAAATATTTCAATAGAAACTTCTGCGGTACGAAAAAGTTCTTATGGGAATACTTCTATTATAGCCCATCTCTGCGAGTGTGCCCGTTTTATTGCACCCAGAAAAGGCCTTTCAAACGCGTTAGACAGTCTTGGACGTCACTCTTTGCCCGAGGTAAATGTCCTGCATTATTGCCGTCGGCGGCTACTTTGCGCCAAGTTGGCTACATTGCGATCCCGTCTGGCGACGAAAATTTCAGGTCTGCTCCATGCATGGCTACGTTAAACTTCTATTTTGGCGCACTTAGGAGCCAATTTTTGTATTATTTGGGCACAAAATAACAAGCAAGCCCAAATACTACCTACTGTTTCCCAGGATTTCTGTCCCACTAGCCGACGCGCGCGCATGTCGTACTCCCGCTCGCAGGCTGGTGTGCATCGATGCATCCCAAACGCTACGCGCGGCACGCTTAAATGATGGAGTGACGACGTTGCGCTCGTGTTGGCAGAAGCGTGGCTAGTAGCATGCTGCTAACGCTGCCCGCCATCAGGGAGTGGGAGTTAAAACCCTCCCCTCCCCCCCCCCCCCCCGCCCTCCATGAAAATCTTTAATTTTTCAGGCATGTAGCCTAAACACGCACGAACATGCATAAAGGATGGTTGAGCCCTCACCTCCACCCCACCACCCGAAAAATTTTATGGCTACGCCCTTGCTGACGCCATCGAGTTTCCTACCATTATCTAGAAGAAACTCTGGCGCTGCGATCGTTCAGTCCCTATGGGAATGATGGGTTGCACACGGATTTGGCTAATCCTTGTGCTTGCGGCTTCGAACGCACTTTCAGCTTCGTTTATTGTTGTGTTTTGGCGGTTTTTTTTTTTTTTTGATAACATAATGGATCTACGTGAACTTCGTGAGCCGATTTGAATTGGTGAGCCTAAAAACGTTAAAGGGTGTGAAGAGAAACTGCTGAACGTTTGGCTGAACTTCGTTTTGCGACAAAGCGGCTCCAGGCCAAACGGAGCCAAACGGAGTCGAAAGAACGAAGTTGGACATATCCGTGTACTACCCATCATTCCCACGCTGGCTGAAGCGCCATGCGTTGCAGCGCCCATAGACACTAATGCCAGAGTTCCCTTTAGTGTATTATTAGGAAACTCTATGGCTGACGCCACTTTCTAAAGCTGATGCACGTGTGAGCGTGAAAATAACAAAGATCCGCAACAAAATGAAACTGGAGTGTTCATCTTCAACCAGACTTCACTACTTGAAGCTTACACTGGTATTATGGTAACTCTGCTAATCAATTTCGGTCTGCGGATTCAAGAAAATCTGCTTCAACGTTTAATGTTCCCGACTTGTTGGCTGGAATGTCCCAAAATTACACAAAACTGGAATTCACAGTAGTATAAATGTCTGGTAACCGGTCAGTTTGGTGAACTAATGATATAAAAAGCCCCATACATCGGCCTTAGCTCAGACATTTTTTCTAGCGCCGTCCTTGGCTTATCCGGTACGCGCTGCCTTTAATGTTCCCTCTTTCCGAAAGCTTTTTTTTTTCAATACTGTTGTCTATATTAAGGCTCTTAACAGAACGATATCGTGGCTCGGCATCCACTTCCTCGCAAGTCGCGAAAAAGCGATCTTACTTTTCGAGAATGTACCACAATCGTGACAATATACTCAAGTGCCACATCGTCTCCTCACTTTCAACGTCCTACATTTTCCCACTTCCAGAGAACCACATAAATAGTTCCTAGTTCCAGCAGGCGTGGAAAGTGTTGGACTCTCTCTCTTCAGGAAATACCCAATGCTCGCGCGAGTTTCTACGTATTTTTAAAGCTTTTTTTTTTTCATGTGGCTGCTACAGAATCACCATTGCCGTTGAATGCCAGAAATAAACCGAGAGAACCAACGCTGTGCAGGTTCGCCCCTCTGCCGCCAATAGCTGAGATAGCCCGAGCATTGACACCTCGAGAAAACGGCTTCCAGCTTACCGCTTGCCGACGTCTACGCCCTATGGAGCCCGGAAGGAATGACTTTCCAGAGCGTTCGTTTTTCAGCAGAGAACGCAGGCAAGCGAGATATCCAGATGTTTCCCGTTCCACCAAACTATTCCTTTATTTTTTTCTCCAATGTGCCCGTTTATATTCGCTCCAAAATCACACCGAAAATGGAGCGGGACCATTGCAGAAGCTTTGACCAGCGGTATACTATTACGAGCACCGTCTGAGGAAGTTGCATCAGAATTCGGCCTTTGCGAACTGCTTTATCGTTGATCTTTTTCCTGATCTTTTCTTCTGGCGACAACATAGTTCAAAATTGTAACAGAGAATCCTGCGTCCGCTAAAGTCACGAACATTCGAACTGTTCCATTGTGTTGTCTATCATCTCTTTTTTTTTTTTTGTCTCTGTACAAGGAGTATTAGTTTAGGTGCTGCTTTTCCCGAGTAAAGCGTACATGCCAGCTATGTTTTAACAAGCTTTCTCAATTCATATTGTCGTGTAACACCGCTTTCTCTGCGTATACGCCTAGATAGCGTTTTGAATAAACGAATAATCAATTAATTGTTCAAAAGCAAAAATAACAGAGCAATATGTACAGATACAGGCTTAATTGCCGGGTGGTAGGAAATATTACTATATGTTGACTTCCATACGCTCTAAATTCTTATCCGGCACATTTCTACCATAACGTAATTTATACGAAATGACATGTCACCCAGTGTTCCTCATTTCCTCTCTTTATACACCGGTTGAACGCCTGTCGCTTCTTACTTCCGCTTCCTTTTCTCGTAAGGCTTGAAATTCCTCGCGCGCCTGGATTTTGCGGCAGCAGAACGAAACGATCCCGCTGCCCGGCTAAGCGAAAGGCAGCATGCCGTGCACTCCATATTGTCTGCCGATCTCGACCAGTAAAATATTACACCGTCCGCGGCGAGAGCTTACCGAGTGTTCACACTTCCGCTGCCGGCAATCCTTTTCTACATCCCTCTGTTCTATCTTCAAACACCGCGGTTCCTGCAGACCTGTTCATTTCTTTTAGATAGGCCCTGCAACTTATCGGTTGAATTCGCACTCTTATTTCCCACCACCAAAAAGGTCCTCTAGTCGAAGCTTTTATCGAGCGATTGCTGTTTACTTGCACTTCCTCCGAGGCAGGTGAGTGCAGGCGTTCTGTGACGCATGCGCTTTTTTTTACCCATACTTTAAACAATCGATAGTTTAAACAAACAAGCTTGATTTTCTTTCAGCATTTTTTTTATTCCGCAACGAAGAAGGAAAGGACGTAAGTTTGGCCATGCTGGTATTTCATTTCAGCATCTAGCGCACAACACATAATCGTACAGTTGTCGCTCTGTTCTTATCTTCAACTGATCATCGTATGTGATGTAAAATGGTACAAATGCGGTTGCGCAGCCTGTTACTCATCTCCATATATGTGAGTTCGACGCTGCGAAAATATATCTGTTCGAAGTTAGCGCTTGCCTTCGTCAGCTTTCACCCCCGTTACTGTTCTTCTGTTGTGTGCTAGATGCTGAAATGAAGAGCAGCAAAGCTCATGACAGGAAATAGGAAATTGGCCTCCACCCGTCTCTAGCACAAACCTATGAGGAAATACATGCGAATTTCTCACAAATAAAGCTTCGCAGTTGGCGAAAATTCAGCAGCACCCTCTGTGGAAGGCGTTGCCCCGCGTTCTTATCGCAGACACAACAAACGTTTCTTCAGCTGGAAGGCCTACCTTCAGAAAAATCTTTATGAATTTTCTTGAAATTTCTTTCTACAGATGGGTGGAAAACATTTTTCCCATTCAGTTCGTTTGCTCGCACTGCGCGCTTCAATATACCGGATACACAGATTGACGCATATAGTCCCTAGCTTGATCGTAATATCTGCGTACGTACATCTTACCAGGCGTTCTAGTCTTATGGGGATTAGGCTCACAGCTTACTAAACTTACCATATACTGCTAAAGCACAGAGTAGGTGTACTTAAGATGACACTCCCTTGTGTTCAGTCAAATCACATGGTGTGAAGCTACAAGAAAGCGGTCAAGTACGGCCGTGCATGCCGGAGCTTACACTGGGCCGTTAAACGGAGCAGTGACTGCGAATGGAACCACTACATTGGTCCGGCATTTCAATTTTAACAACGCTTCCTTCAAAAACTTTTCAGACCTTTTTTTTTTTTCAGACCTAGGAGGTAAAAAAAAAAAAGAGCCGGCTCCTATTCTCGCTCTTTAAACAAATGCTTTCTTGTAGAAAACTTAGCAGATAAGCTCAATGAAGAAATTAAATTGAAAAGAAAATATTCCGACCACCCAATGATAATCAGACCTTCGAAACGTAAAGCGAAGAAGGAGTAAACGCCCCACTATACCTTTGCTGACAGTCTTCTATTCCAGAGTTCAGCGAATCCGCATGTGAGCAGTGGGACGAACACGAGTTATCCTTGGAAATGTCACTGTTCCAGTCCACCAAACACCACACACTTTCCTGCAGTGAAAGCAGACAGTCGCGCGTAGCAATCTTGTTTATCCACACCGATGAAGCTTATAGGTTTCGGAGAAACGAAGCACTTCTATTCCGATGCTCGTTGAAGACGCCGCCGCAACTCTCACGCACGGGGGAGCGCCTTAGTTTTAGCGAGGACCGAGGAATCGTCCCATGTCCTGTAATGGGATCAGTTCTAGAACTGCTCAGCGCCGTTGCTTTGCTTTTCCCGCACACCTGCATGGCATGGACACCAAGCGCATTTCTTTCCGTTGCACGAAGGGTAAGAAAAGAGCGGGAAAGCTTTTCATAGGCTCACCCACGCTCCTGCGTGAGCGAGCATTTAAACTTCGATTTCTCTCCAATGTCAGTTGCGATGATGACAGCCTAAACTTTTCGCGCCAAGCACAAATAGGTTATTTTTGCACCACACGTGTAAAATCAGCGCTGCATTAGCTGCAGCGCTGTAGCTACTCGCGTCTTTGAAGTGCGCTGCCAGCAGCGATGACTCGTTGAAAGATCCGCCGAGAAAGTGCCGGGAGGGAGCGCGCGTCGACGCACGCTGGAAGGAAGTCGGCGTGCTGTGTGCTGGCAGTGGCGGCGAGAACCCCATCGAGCGACGGTGGCTTGCGGCGCTGTGTCCGCGATGCGCTGCGCCGGGGCTTCCGATGGGAGCCGGCATGACAGAGCAATGAATAATGGAAAGAGTGGAAGGTTAACCACATTAGGTAACATTCTATTTGTTACATTGGGGGGGAAAGGGGAATTAAAGAGGTCAATTCCCGGAGCCCTCCGTAGAGGAGGGCTCCGGGAATTTCGACCATCTGGTGTTCTTTAACGTGCGCTGACATCGCATAGATGTAATCATCGCACCGTCAATTCGCCAAAATCATTTCAATGTGGGTACCACATGGTCGTTCAAGCACATCACATGGTGCAGTATGCATCGCTCTAAACAAAAGATGCATTAAATATCGAGGTGCGAATGCAGAATTTCAGCGACACCACCTCTTAAAGTGTCGGTGATTTCGAAATCCTTGTGCTACCGCAAAGCATGAACTAGCGTCGGCAAAGACTGGTTGTAACTTCAAAAATGAGAAAAAAATGTGGGTAAGCAGATTGCACAAAGTTCTACGTCAACTCATTACGAAGAAATACGGGCTTTTTCTTTTTCTAGTAGCTGCTCGAGCAAGAAGTAAATACGTGGTTGGTTCAGTCGCGCAACACCATCGCTTTTGTAGCATAGGCAGAACACAAGCTAAACAAGTAAAAATAAAACAGGAAAAAACATCGAGCAAAGTGCGAACACACACGACTGTCACCGAAGGCCAGCACCCCACTCATCAGCATATTGCACTTCTCTCACACGTAATAGGAACGTTACGCCGGCTTCGTGCATTAATGTGGCAATGGAGGGCGTAAATCCCCTTCAGCGACGATGGCTACGTTTATGGGGGTGTTGAGGCGAGCTCGTTGGTACGGATCCATAAGAATACGCAGCGCTTAAACGACACAACACACGGCGAAAACAACAGCGCCCGTCCTTGTTTTCGCCGTGTGTTGTGTCGTTTTAGCGCTGCGTATTCTTATAGCTACGTTTATGTACGCAATTTTTTTGTTATGCTAGCTGTGTCAACTTGGGGCCAAGAGAGAACAAAATACGTTGTTCATTAGATGCCTGAACCTTCTCCACAGTCAATATGACTTGAGTTAACCTCACTCTGCTGCGTATGACCGTAGCCTATCTCTTTGGTGAAAGCACTACGATTTACGATGGGTCATTTGACGTGGCCGCGTTCCAGAACCAATGTCAAAAGTATTACTTTTCTTTTCTCGAAAGTAATGCAACGAAAAACTAATTGCGCACACATCAGGAGCCTATGGTTTCATTTTTCTTACGTCCAAAATGAAACATGACTGACTGCAGAATGATGAAGTATTTAATTACATACAAATTACGATTAATTGCTGAAACTCACCCAAAACATCACACTACTTCATTTTCTTTCTTGGAATGTAATATTGAGTGCCTTGGAATTTTGTTGTGAAATTGACACGTTCGTCGACAGTGCATCAAAATTCGTGCCTGAAGGGGTTATACCACAATGCGGTGACGGTGCTGCTACCTGTAGCCCGATCTCGCGGTGATTAGCGAAACTCACAAGATTTGATTTAGTCACTAATGTGATATACTTAAAGCGCGATATAGGGAATTAACGGATAATCAAGCTACGAAACGTATAGAAGAAATAATTTGCAAGTTTACTTGTATGAATGTAAACTAAAGGAACACGAAAATTAGAGATAACATGTTGCCGGTGGCAGCCGAACCTACAACCTTCGTATTACGCGTGCGTTGCATAACGCTCTGTGATACAACAGCGGCTGCCACGTCATCTGCGTTGTTGGGTATGCGTGTAAAACATTTAGCGCTGGAAGTGTTCTTCAGCGCCACTCAACAGGTAGCATACTTTCATTACAGTTGGTGCATACAGCCTATGGAAAACTCGCATGCAAGCACGAGGCGCACAAATACTTTTCCCGTGAGGGCATGTCAATCAGGCGACTGCGCATCGGAAGGACTATTGCGAGTAAAATTAATGTCAACTGGTCGGTGTGCAATTTCGACTGAATATTTCGCTTTCGCTTTTGCCCTTAACTCCGATAAAAATACACCAACTATATTGGAATCGAAACCACGACCTCGATTGTGCTTGGTAGCACAACGCCATAGACAGTAATCAACAGTAACGTGTTAACTTGGGCTATTTGGTGCATACAAGACAAATTGGGTAACAGCGCAAGGAACAGGTCTTCGTGAGCTATCCACTTAGGTGACTTTTCAATAATAGTTTTTGCTCGAGGCGTCAGTAATATTCTCGTTTTCGGAATTCTGTTCTAGGCCAGCAAAAATAAAACTTTGAAACAAACTTGCGCAGCAGTTGCCGTTCGCAAAATTGAACTACTGCCGCAACATACTGGGAGCCTCTACATTATTGAATCCACAGAAGAAATAACAAGAGAACGCGACAAGGAAACCATTGCAGTGCACCTAGAAACGCATGAATCATTTAGTGGCACGTGCGTGAAAATCATCTCATCAACAACAGTCGAAAGTTCAGCGATCAATGAAGCGTCTCGTATAGGTCACTGCGAGAGAAACAGAATGAATATTTTTGTTTCGAGCTTAGTTGTTTCAACATGTCGAAACAGAAATTCTTTCGACAGACCCATCGACGTCAATAATAGCACACGTGGAGGAAAGTGCTTTCGTTTGGCGAAAGTGGGCAACAACATATGGAGAATTGCTTTTTACATTCTACGCTAAGCTCGTATGATTGGTGTGTCAGGTAGCGTACACGGCTAGGTGTTTCGTCCACGTACAAGCGAAATAAATCACAGCCTCGAATTCCATGCCTCACACCTCGGAAGAGGCATTTCAGGCAAGCTAGAACCGCAGAAAGAGAAATGATACGAGACAAGCGTGCCGATATTCTGCCAGGAAGCAGCAGCCCAACGTGCCCGCGCAGATGGCGGTAACGGGAGTGCGCCTTCGTGTAATATTTAGACGCCCATATTGCCGACCATTGCAAAAACGGCTGGCAAGCGGCTCAGCGCATGAAGTCCGTGGCGTTGCAGGTATGGGAGCTGCACCCGGAGTGGATCAAAACCTGATTACGGTCTTCCTACGGCTACCCTACCCGTCAGTGCCTCCGGGTACCAGACGAGCAGGCCTGGTAGTTAGTGTAGCTTTTCCTGGAATCAACGCAGCCGTTTTACATCTGTGTAAAGATGGATGCGCCTTATCTTTGATGCTGTTGATCAGTCACAAGCCTAGAGACCACTCTTCTGCCGCTCTCAGCTCCCGCTGTATACTGTGTAGTATTACTCTTTAAATGTTGTCCTATTTCTTGCTATTCTTCAGTTTGAGTGCAGAGTGGACAACCGAACAACTAACGTGGTTTGCGCCTGTACCCTTAATATATATCTCTCTATATTTCTTCCGCTCAAGCGCTCATTCTCTTGTGAAATTTGGCAAACTAGAGCTCATTTCAGCAGACTCTCCTCTGCGTTTCGTGTAACACACTCTCCCTCTCTCATTGACTTGCGCATTGAAAAAAAAAAAGAATGTAATGTCATATGTTCAATCTAAAATCTTCGCTAATTTGCCCATGTTAGTCATGCTATGTGTGACTGTCAGACCATGTGATTTGTTTGTGTCAATTCGGGGATTATTGAAGTTCCTATAGAACAAGAGCTGGAGTCATAACTTCAAACTATGGCTTCGAATTATGGTATGGCACGCTACAAAAGCAAAAATGCACATATGTATTTTTGTTTGCGGTGTACTCGTGTTTGTAATGACTGTACAAGACAACAAATAGTACATATGCGGACTATTTATTCCTGGTCAAGGAAATTTTCCTGTCCTCAACGCAGATGCGTTCAATGCGTCTGAGTCCGAATTTTATCCAATGGCAACTTCTTTGATTTATTTGTTTTTTCAGCAGGCCAAGAACTTGAAGAAATATTTTTATATATCTCTTTATCTGATGTTTCATCAGTCCTGTAAAAACACCACCAACCTCAACCAAAAATTCCCTAACACTGCGCGCACACATGCAGTCTCGTGAGCAAATCTGGAAGGCCTATTATTATGATTCCACAAGGCACGAAGGCTGCCATGCAATATTTTCTTCCATATTTCACCTGAATGGCGTCGTATTGGAAATTAAGACGCCCAAAGAGACGAGGAATGGTGAAAATATTGAAGGTTGTGCTGAAGCGATGCGATCTTACTGAACAATGGACGACCATTAGGAACATATATTGGTAGTTTCATCCTGACAGGTTTAACATATGTCCGCAAGACAGAACAGAGGCGCCATACAATAGCCGGTCATGTTTACCGCGCGCAGTCACAGGCACATGGTCGTTCGCGGTGTACTGAAGAAGTGTTAAGGCAAAAATATTTTGTGTAAGTTTGTTGTCTAGAAGTGTTTCAGTTCATAAGATATGCCCCGTACACGAAGGAGCAGGGCTCACTTATGCAGGAACACATTCAAAAGGCCAAATTGCAGATAGCAACATCTAACGATTTGAAAGCGAGGGCTGTAGCAAACTCGTTATTGCACGTAGCATCCACAGTCAGCATCCAGCATGGATGACTGCCTGTGATCTTCTATACGTGGTAACTGGCTAATGCGCTCTAACGCTCAATTTAGGTCACACGGGGATTTGAAGCGCTCCC
The DNA here is from genome assembly GCA_030522465.1 of Rhipicephalus appendiculatus. Lineage (NCBI taxonomy): Eukaryota > Metazoa > Arthropoda > Arachnida > Ixodida > Ixodidae > Rhipicephalus > Rhipicephalus appendiculatus. The sequence continues at coordinate 1,048,127 of JALIZH010032936.1, read as the reverse complement.
AAATGTACACCCACTTGCGTCGCTTATTAAAGGCTTGCTGAAAATGTCAGTATACTGCAGACAGCACGCCTCGCCAAAAGACACGACGTTGTTAGTGAAATATCTCACGCCGCATCGCGGCACACAGTCCCAATCAAGCCGTTCGTTCCCGGATTAGCGGATCGACGAGTGAAATGATGGCTGACTGTTCCATTTGCTCGGATTAGGCCCGGTGGTGCGAGACACGGCGACTGCGCTTTCCGATCGGAAATTGAGCCACTACTGCCCCTCGTTTCCCGCGAGGTAAGCCTTTTGCTTGCAAACAGGTGTCCCTCAGGCCGCCGTCGCCGCCGCCACCACCGGTGTCCGTAACCACCACCGCGCGAAATGAAGAAAAAAAGACTAACAAAATAAAAAGCCGGCAGATCCCACGCACTGTGGGAATCGATGTAATGCGAAGCAGCCAGGAAGGAGCAAATCATGCTTTACATAATTTGCATGTCATGTTTTACATGTTAGGACCAGTCATTTATGTTCGTCATACAGTCACGTCGCGCAATACCAATTTTCGTGTATATCAAGCTAGCGAACTGGACGCAAGCGCACCATGAGTGTGGCATGTAAATGGCGTTGTAGATGACATGCATGCCAAGATTTTCATGTTACCACCTGCCACTTATGTTCGTCATACAGTCATGTCACTCAATACCAAATTTGGTGTATATCAAGCTAACGAAACGGCCGCGAGCGCGCCATGAGCGTGGAATGCAAGTCATGTCGCTTATGACATGTCATGATTTCCATATTACCACTTGTAATTTATGTTCGTCATACAGTCATGTCACTCAATACCAAATTTGGTGTATATTGTCACGTGGGTGTGACGTTGACCCAAGCAGCAGTCGGTATGTTCCAAGATGAAACTGTTTATTAGGCTGAACTTGTGGCCGGTAAACTGAAAGTCAAGATTACAGCAATACACACTGGCACTGATTGCGGCGAACGGAGCGACGGCCGTCGATCAACTGACTAGCGGTGAAGCGCGTCGGCATTTATACGCGTGTCGTCGAATATTCCAGTCTTATCGCTGGTTGTCGCGAAAGCTCTGGAATAAGCTCGCGTGTTCGCGTCTTGCGCGCAATCTTAACACAACGATCTACAATAAACGCGAAGCTTCTAGAAAAATGAGGCGCGGTTTGCGCTGAGCATTGCTTACAGTCTTTGTGGGCTTAAGCCGAATACAGCACAAGTATAATACAAAACGCGCGTGGCAATGCCCCCCTCTGAAAAAGCATCGTCCCGATGCTTAAAACAGAACACGGGGGGGGGGGGGGGGGGGGGATTCATGCAATAATAAATAACAATAATAAAGCAAGAAAGTACAATAAACAATAAGCACAAGCACGAAAGTACAATAATAAAGCAAAAATTACAGTCTTCAGGTTCACTAACGCGCGTAATACGGCTTGAGGCGCACGACATGGACGACTTCAGGTCGCGCACGGCGCCGCTGAGAGTTCGTAATGCCGTCAGGGACAACCTCGTAGTCAAGTGCGCCGAGACGTCGAAGTACCCTGTACGGACCGAAGTATCGTCGAAGGAGCTTCTCGCTAAGTCCCCGTCGGCGAACTGGCGTCCAGACCCATACACGGTCACCGGGTTGGTATTCCATGTGGCGTCTTCGAAGGTTGTAGCGACGGCTGTCGGTCTTTTGCTGGCTCTGGATGCGCAGACGGGCGAGTTGTCTGGCTTCTTCGGCGCGCTGAAGGTACACGGTGACGTCGACGTTTTCCTCGTCGCAGACATTGGGCAACATGGCGTCGAGCGTCGTTGCCGGGGTCCTTCCGTAGACCAATCCATACGGCGTCATCTGCGTCGTTTCTTGTACCGCCGTGTTGTATGCAAACGTTACATACGGAAGGATGGCATCCCACGTCTTGTGCTCGACGTCGACGTACATGGCCAGCATATCGGCGATGGTCTTATTTAGACGTTCGGTGAGGCCATTGGTCTGCGGGTGGTAGGCGGTGGTCCGGCGGTGACTTGTTTGGCTGTACCTCAGGATCGCCTGCGTTAGGTCCGCTGTAAAGGCCGTACCTCTGTCGGTAATGAGGACCTCTGGGGCGCCATGACGCAGTACGATGTTCTCGACGAAGAACTTTGCTACCTCGGCTGCACTGCCCTTGGGCAGCGCCCTTGTCTCGGCGTAGCGGGTGAGGTAGTCCGTTGCTACGACGATCCATTTGTTTCCGGAGTTCGACGTCGGGAACGGCCCTAGTAAGTCCATGCCGATTTGCTGGAACGGTCGGCGAGGTGGCTCGATGGGTTGCAGAAGTCCGGCTGGCCTAGTGTGTGGTCTCTTCCGTCGTTGACAATCTTGACAGGTCTTCACGTAGTGGGTGACGTCGGCAGTGAGGCGAGGCCAGTAGTACTTTTCTTGTATCCTCGCGAGCGTACGGGAAAATCCAAGGTGTCCAGCTGTCGGGTCGTCATGCAGAGCGTCCAGAACTTCGGGACGTAACGCTGAAGGTACTACGAGGAGGGTGTCGGCCCGGAGTGGCGAGAAGTTTACTTTAGGAGAATGCCGTTGCGCAAGAAAAACGACTCCAGTCCTCGTCTGAATACCTTTGGAGCCATGGTGGCCTTGCCCTCGAGGTATTCTATAAGGCCCTTGCGTTCCGGATCGGCTCGTTGTCGTTCAGCGAAGTCATCGGCGCTTATGGTTCCCAAGAAGCAGTCATCATTAAGGTCGTCCTGTGGCGGCGGGTCGACGGGGGCGCGAGACAAGCAGTCGGCGTCAGAATGCTTTCGTCCGGACTTGTAAACGACGGTAACGTCGAATTCTTGAAGTCTGAGACTCCATCTTGCGAGGCGACCTGAAGGGTCTTTCAAGTTAGCTAGCCAACACAAGGCGTGGTGGTCGCTCACAACTTTGAAGGGCCTGCCGTAGAGGTAGGGGCGAAACTTCGACGTAGCCCAGATGATGGCGAGGCACTCTTTTTCTGTTGTTGAATAGTTGGCCTCTGCCTTGGATAGCGACCGGCTAGCATAACTGATAACCCTTTCCAGTCCATCCGTCCTCTGCACAAGGACGGCGCCGAGTCCCACACTGCTTGCGTCGGTGTGCACTTCTGTTTCGGCGTGATCGCCAAAATGCGCAAGTAACGGAGGCGTTTGCAGGCGTCGTTTTAGGTCTTGAAATGCTTCCTCCTGCGGCGTTTCCCATTTGAACTCGACGTCGGCCCTCGTAAGGTTAGTGAGTGGTTCGGCGATGCGGGCAAAGTTTTTGACGAACCGCCTGTAGTAGGCGCACAGGCCTAGAAATCGACGCACGGCCTTCTTGTCGGCGGGTGGCGGGAATGTAGCGATGGCGGCTGTCTTCTGAGGGTCAGGGCGTACTCCGGACTTGCTTATCACGTGGCCCAAGAACAAGAGTTCCTCGTAGGCGAAGCGGCACTTTTGTGACTTCAGGGTAAGTCCGGAGGTCTTGATTGCTTGAAGTACAGCCTCAAGGCGCCGCAGGTGTTCGTCGAAGTTTGAAGAAAACACAACGACGTCGTCCAAGTACACAAGACAAGTCTGCCACTTCAATCCTGCCAGTACGGTATCCATAACGCGTTGGAAGGTCGCGGGCGCCGAGCAAAGACCAAAAGGCATGACCTTGAACTCGAACAGGCCGTCTGGAGTTATGAAAGCAGTCTTTTCTCGGTCTCTCTCGTCGACTTCGATTTGCCAGTAGCCTGTCTTGAGGTCCATCGACTAAAAGTACTTTGCGTTGTGGAGTCGATCCAGGGCGTCGTCTATCCGTGGGAGGGGGTACACGTCCTTCTTAGTGATCTTGTTCAGGCGACGATAGTCGACGCAGAAACGTAGCGTGCCGTCCTTCTTCACCAAAACCACGGGAGACGCCCAGGGACTCTTGGACGGCTGGATTATGTCGTCGCGTAGCATTTCGTCGACTTGCTTCTTCACGGCCTCGCGTTCGCGCGTCGATACTCGGTACGGGCTCTGTCGAACTGGTCGAGCACTTTCTTCTGTAATGATCCGATGTTTCGCGACTGGGGTCTGTCGAATTCTTGACGACGCCGAGAAGCAGTCTTTGAATCGCAGGAGAAGGGCCTTTAGCTGGTCTTGCTTGACCTTCGGAAGGTTCGGGTTGACGTCGAAATCTGGTTTGGGACCTCGATTCGCCGAAGCAGGGTCGGTAGCGTCGGAGAGGGCGAAAGCACGGCTGGTGTCCACGATTTTCTCGATGTGGGCGACCGTCGTGCCAATGTTAAGGTGCCTATATTCGTGGCTGAAGTTTGTCAGCAGTACCTTTGCTTTGCCATCGCGCAACTCGGCGATGCCTCTTGCGACGCAAATCTGATGGTTCACAAGCAGGCGCTGATCACCCTCGATGACGCCTTCAATGTCAGCGGGTATTTCGGTGCCGACGGAAATGACGACGCTGGAGAGGGGAGGAACGGTGACCTGCTCTTCAATTACATTCAAGGCATGATTCTCCGGCGTCGTGTGGGGCGGCAACGCTTCGTCTGAAGTCAGTGTTATCGACTCAGACCTCAGGTCGATCACGGCGCCGTGTTGACTTAGGAAGTCCATCCCCAGTATCACATCCCTGGAGCAGTGCTGCAGAATTAGAAAGCTGGCGGGATAAGTCCGGTTATTGATGGTGACTCTTGCTGTGCAAACACCGGCCGGCGTTATTAGATGACCCCCAGCGGTCCGGATTTCAGGGCCTTGCCAAGCAGTCTTTACTTTCTTCAACTTCGTCCCAAAAGGTCCACTGACGACGGAATAGTCGGCTCCAGTGTCGACGAGAGCGGTGACGTTGTGGCCGTCGAATATTACGTCGAGGTCGCTGGTTCGTCGTCGTGCGTTACGGTTGGGTCGCGGCGTCGGATCACGGCTGCGGCGGTTTGCTCCGCTGCTTCCACGTGGCGTCGTCAGGTCTTCTTCCGGCCGCGAAGTTTCGACTTCAGGGCTCTCTCTTGCTTTGTTCTTCAGGTATCGTCGCGGCGTCGTCGTCGGCGTCGGCGGAGGGTCTTCGGTAGTTCGTCGTACAGCAACCGCACCTCCATCGGTTGCTGCCCTTAGTTTTCCGGATATGGGCTCACGGAACGGCCCCGGTTGAGGCTGCTGTACTGCTGTCGTCGGTTAGGGGACCGGTAGGGTCCAGGCGATGGCGAACGCGATGAACGTCGAGGTGCCCGCTCAGTGGTGGTCAAGTAGTCGGCGATGTCGCGTGGGCGCTCGCCGTGCTGTGGGGGCGGTGCGTTGACGGCGAAGCCGCGTAGGCCCATCTGGCGGTACTGGCAGCGGCGGTAGGTATGTCCAGCTTCCCCGCAGTGGTAGCAGAGCGGGCGGTTGTCAGGGGCTCGCCAGATGTCGGTTTTTCTTGGGGAGTAGTGCTCGCTGGCAGGTGAGCGGTATGGCGTCGGTCGTGGGGACGGCGGTGTCTGGCGGCGGAAATGGGGTGGTGCGGCCTCCTGACGTGGATGTGGAGGCGGAGCGGAGCGTCGGGCGGCAGCAGCGTAGCTCATGGCTTGCGGCTGTGGCGATTGGGGGGGTGCAGATCGACTGCTGGATCTCTTCGCGAACGATGTCGGCGATCGAGTCCACTTGCGGCATTGATGAGGGTAACAGCTTGCGCAGTTCCTCCCGCACGATCGCTCGTATCGTTTCGCGCAGGTCGTCGGAGCCGAGAGCATGAACTCCTGGGCTGTCTTGCATCGTTCGGCGATCGTACTGGCGGGTTCGCATTTCCAGCGTCTTCTCGATCGCTGTTGCTTCCGACAAGAATTCCTGGACGGTCTTTGGTGGGTTCCGCATCATCCCGGCGAAGAGTTCTTGCTTGACTCCTCGCATGAGAAAACGGACTTTCTTCTCCTCGGGCATGTCGGGGTCAGCGTGTCGGAAGAGTCGCGTCAATTCTTCAGCGAAGATGGCCACTCTTTCGTTCGGGAGTTGCACCCTCGTCTCCAGCAACGTCGCGGCTCTTTCCTTGCGGGCGATGCTCCTGAACGTGTCCAGGAATGTGCCGCGGAAAAGATCCCAGGTTTGAAGCGCAGACTCCCGATTCTCGAACCAGGTCCTTGCCGCGTCTTCCAGGTAAAAGTAGACGCGACGCAGCTTCTCTTCCGGGTCCCAGTGGTTTAGGGTGGCCACTCGGTCGTATGTCTCCAGCCAGGTCTCAGGGTCTTCGAACGATGATCCACGGAAAGTCGGTGGCTCCCTTGGTTGCTGCATTACGATCGCTGGCTGTGGCGCAGCGGCAGTCATCGTTGCCGCAGTCGAGGTCATGGCCTTGGTCTTCCGAGTCTTGTCAGGTAGAGGACCGTACTCCGGATGTAGACCTTGCTGCCGGATGTAGACCTTGGTGTCGACGTCTCCCTCGCGAGTGGGGCTGGGTTCACGGCTTGACGGGGGTGTCCGGTACATGAACGAAGCAGCACCTCCACCAGATGTCACGTGGGTGTGACGTCGACGAAGGCAGCAGGCGACGTGTCCAAGATGAAACTGTTTATTAGGCCGAACTTGTGGCCGGTAAACAGAAAGTAAGATTACAGCAATACACGCTGGCACTGATAGCGGCGAGCAGAGCGTCGGCCGTCGATCAACTGACTAGCGGTGAAGCGCGTCGGCATTTATACGCGTGTCGTCGAATATTCCAGTCTTATCGCTGGTTGTCGCGAAAGCTCTGGAATAAGCTCGCGTGTTCGCGTCTTGCGCGCAATCTTAACACAACGATCTACAATAAACGCGAAGCTTCTAGAAAAATGAGGCGCGGTTTGCGCTGAGCATTGCTTACAGTCTTTGTGGACTTAAGCCGAATACAGCACAAGTATAATACAAAACGCGCGTGGCAATATCAAGCTAACGAAACGGCCGCGAGCGTGGCATGTAAATCATGTTGTTCATGACATGCACGTCATTATTTGCATATTACCACCTGTCATTTATGTTCGTCATACAGTCACGTCACTCAATCCCAAATTTGGTGTATATCAAGCTAACAAAACGGCCGCGAGCGCGCTATGAGCGTGGCATGTAAATCATACTTTTCATGACAAGTTAGTCATGATTTTCATGATATGACCAGCCATTTATGTTAGTCATACAGTCATGTTATGCCATACCAAATTTGGTATAAATACCATTAACGATACGGCCAGGAGAGCACAAAGTCGAAGGCGGCTAGATAGATAGATAGCTATCTAGATAGATAGATACGCCCAAAGTCGCCGAAGTTCGCTAAGAAATGCTTCGCATTTGAAAAATACCAAGGACAGAAGAAGAAACGAACCCGCGCGCTCTGCGTGACAGCCCAGTACTCTACCACTGAGCTACACCGGTGCTTGAAACTCCGTTGCAAACTGACCCTATGGAGGCTTCATGCTGGGTAAGAAATCGCGCTAACATGTGTGATAAGGCGTTTTAGAACAGTACAGTAACAACCAGGCGTCACACAATGCGTATTGCGTAACGAGTGGGTCGTTCAATGCTCCAACCCATCACAAAAGCCTCAGGCATAATTTCTTCATCGTCGTCAGCCACAGCATCAACAAAGAGCACATAATGTCTTACAAGTGTGTAGCGGGTTTCCGAAGAATGACGAATAATGGCATAGTGAACGCTTCCGAACTACACAAAAATTATGATGATTTATGGCGTAGTGGGTACCATGCAAGTGACCTTATAGTAGTTGCCCCATAAAAAAGGCTCTAGAAAGGCCGCTCTTCCAGCTTTCGCTGTGACTGTGCTGCGCGTTCCGCGCAGGCCTGGTGGTTTTGTGTTGAAGAGCACTCAATTGCGGTGCGCAGGTAGGCGTGGCATGAGCTTTTTTAATTTATTTTATTAGCTTGTTTATGAAGCAGGAAAATGGATTAGTTGGAAAGAAGGAAATTAAGAGCTGTCTGTTTAGGTGTTTTTGATTTCCACAAGTATGTCATTGAAAGTGTTGCTCTAACGTGATCTCTTGTTAAATTGTCAATTTATTGCCAACTAATAATGCAATAATAAAACCTACGCATATAAGTGAGCGTGAGTCTTGTACTATGTATCTTTGTATAGCTTTGCGTTTTCTACTTTGCGACGACAAATATTGTGCAAGAGAAGAAGAATAGCCGGCGCCACGCATTGGCTCCAATCGCTCCTTATATGCATTTAATGAAAGAAAGGTTCGATTTGCACCGTAAAATGGTAAGCAATGGACATTTGGCCACGTCCTATTAGAACACATCGGCCCCCCTAAAAGTTTTGGCTAAAGTTTGCTGCGACAAATGTTGTATTAAAGAGAACTCCTTTTCTACTTTCAGGTTCGTAGTTTAATCGCACTTTCAAGTCATCACAATTCGTATAGTGTAGGCTTCAAAATCACTGTCATGTTACTAAACTGGTAACGCGACGACAATGAAAAATGTGACATAGTTGTAGGTGTGGTCGTGTAAAAAAAAAGTCATAACAAAGTTTTCCCACGCTTTGATTATATGAAGGCAGTTTTGTAAACAACATCTGCGTGTTGAGCGCACAGTGGCAGAAATCAGCGCGTAGTGACTGACTTTCTTGATTGGATGTTTACGCCACTAATCCCATGTCTTTCTTGTGTTGGAGCTCTTCGGATTATTTAGCTATAAGTGCAACGTAAAGTTGGATAATAACCAGTGAAATAATAACCAGTGAAATAAATTATAACCAGTCGAATAATAACCAGTGAAAGTATGCGCAGTTGAGTGCCCTGTGGTGACTATCTCATTTGACCCAATAACCTGTAGTAACATATCCTTAACGACATCTTAATTGCCCAGATTACACCGCAGCAATAAAAGCATTAACTCCGTTTAAACTGCAGCTCTTTGTGACGATGCTCGTTCCGTCCAACGACGTTTACGGCTCAACGCTATTTCATCAGGATGTTATCTCAGATCCAATTGCACCGATCTAAAACCTACATTCGCATGTAACGAGTAAAAAAGAACAGAGCATGGAAGGTAACAAAGGAACGACGTTGTGGCAAGAACAAGTCTTAACGCTCACTGTATACGACTGCTCCTGCCCATTCGTAACATGATGACGTCGTCTAGCTTTCACGGTGTTGAAACACACCAAGCAATGTTACACTTACAAGTTCTACACGTTCCCGGCAAATTAATGAACTACTGAAAGCTTCATGTACAAAGAAGCAATGCCGGTTTTTACCAATATACAGCTTTTACAAACGCTATTTACAAACATTTAAACATTAGTCAGTATTGGTCGCTCCCGTTCTCTATACAGTTGGGATGATATTATCATGGAGACAGGAAGCGACTCGTGGCTGTTCTTGTCAGGAAATACTAGATTTCCTGCTGCAGGTAGTACGATTTTTTACTCTCCCATATTCACAGAAGCCTTGGCAACAAATCAGCAACGTTTTCTAATCATGCTCTGCCCCCCCCCCCCCCCTTACAATGCTTCGACTTCCCTGTGGTATGTTGGAATGAGGCAAAAACATTCTTACATTTCTAGTGTGAGTCTCCACTCACAAAAATAAGTGATACAGAAAGAAAGCAGTGAGGGGAAATGTCGAAAAGTCAGCCATCAGACGATTGTGCAGTTCACTACCCTATATTGGGTGTAGGGAAAATGAGGAATAGAAAGAGGCAAATACAGCGAGCACTGTACGCCCAGAGAATGACGCACGGCTTGACTACAATCGTTGACCGGGGCCGATGATCTTCAAAAACTTCAATGGTGCATAGATAGCGTTCCGTGCCCTCGACGGATGTGTGAAGGGTAAAGATTTTTTATTTCAGAAAATGCAGAGTGCCGGAAGGGGTGAGTAAGCTAATCAATATTCAACTAACCATCACAACATTCACGTTCCCTAAGCTGTTAGGGGGATGGCGTAATCAACCGCAGTAATACTTCATTGCAGACTAGTTGGTTCACACTGAAATCTAGGCTTGCTGCACAAGCAGAAAGAAAGAAATACGGTATAATGTAGGAGGTTTGAAAGCTGGGCCAGTTGGTGACAGTACTTGAACATATTCAGATACAGCGCAATGACGACAAGGACGAAGAGAAAAGGGGGGGGACAAACCGCAGCCCTGACTCGCAAAGTTGCGAGTCAGCACTGTGCTTTGTCCCCCCTCTTCTATTCGACTGAGTCATCGTTGCGCTGTGTTTGAATATGTTCAGAAAGAACGAAGAAGGGAGACAGGATAGAGCGCAGACTACCAACTCTTTATTTTAAGTTCACGAAGCCAATAAATGCACGCATAAAATTCTGCTTGAGAAGAGCATACCTTGTGATTACGTAGAAAAAGATTGGGGTATTTGCTACAAATGAGGTATGTACATGTTTCATAGCTCTATGGGTTATCTGCGGTACTGATTTTGAAGGAATCTTGGTTTGTGCGCATTGTGATGGAGCAGTGTTATGCATACCTATATATTAGCTTCGTCAACTGAAAATAAACAGCTGGCAGTCTGAGCTTTATCCTGTCTCTCTCCTTTTTTTTTTCTGCTTGCGCAGCAAGTCTAGATTTCTGGCTGGCATCAACCGCTATTACTACGACATTCGACCTACTCTAAAATTCATTTATACAAGAGTGAGACGCTCTAAGCGCACAGCAGAACGGAGCTTGCACTCAATCGGAATAAAGGAAAGAAAAAATACGCTTTGCGGGTCTTGCGTCAAGCGCGTGGAGAGCAAAAAGGCGCCGGCAGCGGCTGAAACACCAACCAGACATATCGGGCGGACGGGTTGTATATTACAGGCCGGCTTCGCGCGGTTTCGGCGGTTGGTGCGCCAGGGTGCCATTTATGCTGCCGCTCACTTTCGGGTCACTGGGCAACCTAGTGATTTTTCTGCGGTGCTGATCCACTCACTCTCAACTTTCGTCCCCAGTGAAACACAATTTTGTCATTACATCAACCAGTCTCGTGCGAGGCAAGTACTGGTGACGCTGAGCACGCAATATGTCATCTAGAAACGTGCGTCTTCTCACCCTTCAAAGCGTGGAGCTATACGTGTTAACGAACGCGCGTCATCCAAACCAGCTATCGTCTGTTTCAGCATGCCCTCATTCAGCGGTACTGCCACGGGAGTGTGATCAAAATGATAGAAAAGAATCTGCTTTAACGTTCTTACACAGTTACAGCATCACCTTTCCACTGCTAACACACACGCAAGCACATGCGCTACAGAAAGACCTGCGTCGTATTTACTTCGCACGGTCTGCAACACGAGCCGCTGTGAGGGCATTGATGCGGTTTCTTCGACTGTTTGCTGACAATGTTGCTGTGTAGTACTAGGACGGTGCTTGAGTCACTATTTCTTTTTCTTTTTTTGCCTACTGTTACAAACTCTTCTTCTCTCTCATTCTTTTACATCCCCTTCCCAAATACAGGGTAGCAAACCCGGAGTCTTCCTCTGGTTAACCACCCTGTCTTTCCTTTATCTTTCTCTCTCTCTCTCTCTCTCCGAAGCGCAGCTCAGACGCCGCAACTTGAGAACGTTAACGTCTGCGTGACAGTACGAACTTCAAAGTCTTTTGGCGTATTCTGGCCACATTGGCTAAATGAGATTTTCCAAAAAATTGCTACGTTAAGACTTTGTGTTCCTTATAACACAATGTAAGTAATTTTCAGTGGCAAACGATTTCACAGACCCCAGCAGACGCCGTCAAAAGCTATGACATCACAGCTAGCTGGTGCTTGAACTTCAGCGTGGCGTCGCCACTTGCGTTTTCTTTATGCGCGTTTTCACGCTTACCAAGCGTCTTGTCGTGGTAAGAGTGGAGCTATCGATATTGCGAAATTGTAATTTACTAACACGAGAAAAATTGTTTTCGTCTTTGGCGTCTCTTCAAGCCTCCGCAAATCGCTCGAAAATTTGCATACGCATTGTCAGCGCATGCGAGACCAGGTCGGTCGCGCGCATGAATTCTGTAAACGGAAATTAATAAGCGAGTATTAGCAGATATGCGACAACCAGGTAAGTGCAGATGTGCTACGTTATATCAAGCAACCTCACAGTACCGTGAAGTTGCGAAAGTTTTTCTTTTCGCGAGTATTGTTTAAATTTTTAAATCCTTATTGAATCTCTCGATTGGCCTAATTACGTTATCATAATCCTAGTTAGACCGTGGTAACATAATGATCGGCGCTTTCTACGAAAAAGGCTCATGCACGCTTATAGACGCGGGCTATATTGCAACCAACCTCATTACAATGTTCCGTTTTGTAACATTATCTAGCCGCCGGCAAAGCATAGTGAAAAGAACAGCACGACAAAAGGTGCGGAACTGAAGAGGTGTATTGCCAAGCATCGGTTATCATTCTTTTCTTTCTTTATTTTTAACTTGCAAGGCCACGCATAATAAAACGGCCATGCTAACAAGTCTCTCGCAAAAACTTACTTATGCAAATATGGCAATAAAGTTTCCAGACGAAAAGCCTGGCGTGGTGCATAATACAGCGATGACAGCGTTCATAATAAGAAACAAAAAGGCGCACTCAACGAAGAGCGTCGAAGAAAGGAGATAGCTGCATAATGAAGCACTTCTTTTCAGGAGTGCCTCAATCGCTTTCAGTGTAACTCTACGGGCTTCATTCACGTTTGGTTTGCTGCATTCTAATACGACTTCTTCGAGAAAACTCCTAACCTGCACGGATATCACAGACGCGTAACTGCCACACCATTTTCGCGTCATCGTTATTAACTTCACTGGCATTGAAATAACACCAAAGCTTGAAAAGAAAACGCTCTGAAAATCAGATATGCAAGGAATAGCTATCGTAACAAGAACTTCTAGAAAAAGCTAACGAAGGAAATGTTATTTGCCTCCTGGGACATCGCCAGGCGCAGGTTCGTAACAGGAAGGTCAATGACTGCACTTTTTTGTACAAGCCTTTGAAAGTGTATTCCCCGCAGAGTCGGAGTCCTTCTGCACTATTTCTTGGGGAAGCCAACCATGACTTCTTAAGAGAACTGAATATTTATTCTTTCAGGTTTTGCCCTCAGAAATATACAGGAACTACAACGAAGGAAACGCATACGCATACAATAAACTGATAGTGACTTGGTATTTGCACCGCTCTCGACGCCTTTGGGCATCTGAAGAATATATCAGACTACTTTCTTATCGAAATTGGCCGTGTTTTTTTTTTTTACCTGTCCACTTTATTTTTTTTTTTCGCTCCGAAACTTGTGGAAGTGGAGTAGCCGTGGGAATATAAACCTGAACTTCTCCACAGCAAGCCAGATAGAATAGAACAGAACAAAACAGAGAAATTGGCCGCCACTTTTTTTTTTTTTTTTTTTTTTTTTTTTTTTTTTTTTTTTTTTTTTTTTTAACAGCAACGCTGTTCAAACTGGAGGTTAGGCCGTTCGGTGTGCGCAGAAAAACCTCGCCGAGCGATGACGTCACCATGCTCGGGCTAGCGACGCGTTTGAGGAAGGAAAGGAGAAGGAGAGGAGAAGAAATAAATAAAAGGAAATCAAATTTATTGGGCAGGATTCGAACACGAGTACCCACGGTCCGAAGGCCAGCTTCGTAACCACTCGGCTATCCAGGAACGCTAGCCAAACGAGCATTTATGGGAATCACATGATTGCTTTAGTATGGGTGAGAGAACGAGAAAAAGATAGAAAGAAAGAGAAAGAAAGAGAGAAAAAAACACAGCAACAGAGAGAAAGAAAGAAAGGTATAGAAAGAAAGAAGAAACAGAGGAAGGAGAGATAAATAAACAGAGACAGAAAGAGCCTCAGCTTGAGAGAGACAGAGAGAGAGAGAAATAAACGGAGAGATAGAGAGCTTCTACAGAGAGGGAGCCACAACCAACTAATCACAGATTTCGAACATGAACATGCGCATACGTCAACGCACATCTGTATCACCTGTGGGTGTGATGCACATGCTCAAGTTCAAATTTGGGGTGTGTTGCTTGTGAATATACCTGTTCATTTGAAATAAAAATCACTTGGAAGTTAGCGCTCGTCCTTGTTTGTTACCGTCTCTCGTCTACAAATGTTTATGCGTTTAGTATTGCCTAAGGATGGAGTACCAGGCAGCTCAAACTTTCACGTTGTTAAGTTACAAAAGTTGGAATATCGTCTTGGTGGCTACTTTTGTTAGACGCATATACAATCTACTTCGGGTAGAGCTACAAGGAGGGCTAGTTGGTGTTCATTCATCTTTAAAGGTGCGCTAAGTGAACACAGACACTGCAGAGAGCGAAATTTTAGTTCTGTGCAGTGTCTGTGTTCACTTAGCGCACCTTTAAACATGAACGATTTACTTGACTTGAACACGTTCGAACGAACTGGTAGAATTCACTAAACCCTTACCTTGCGTGATAGACGATTCGAATCATTATAAGGGAATTTTTTTTTTCGGTGCAGTATGGCTGAACGTATAAGTCTTGAAGCAAGCCACAGCAGCGCAAGCGAGAATGGTTATCTACTAAAACTTTACAGCGTCCATATTTTATTTGCTGTTGTTTCAGTACTGTGGCGATTTTTCTTGGAACTGATGCCCTGCGGAACGTGATAAACAACAAAGACAGAATCAGTCGCTCACATCTGTACCAGTCAATAAAAGGCCGAACGTCAATTAAACAATGCATTATGCGAGAACAAAAACGTCGAGCAGTGCTTTCTATACTGACACTATACCTTTGTCTAGCTTGAGAAGAAAGCGTGCCAAAATTATTCATGGAGCTGTCTGCTAGCTCGTCGACCTTCCTGCCATTTGTGACCCCGAAGCATCATTTTCACGTGCGAGCTTTCAGCGGATGCCCCCCCCTCCCCCCTCCTCCAGGCTTCCGCACTTTCTCCTTTACACCTAGGACGTCAGGAGCGATGTATCTTCCACCCATGTCCTATGAAAAAAGTTTCCAGTGCAACGGAATAGCTTTCCGTTGAAGCGGTTACGAAAGCTCGCACTTCTATGGGTCTGCAGCTGCCTCTTCAGGCGTCTGGTGGCTTTTGTACGCATCAGTATAACGCACTAATGGGCCGTTCCAGCCCTTGGTGTAGACACCCAGGCGGCCACCAATCCTTGTTATAACGTCCAATCTTGGCAGCTGCTTCCTGTACCTATTATTCCGCGCTCCCGAAGGGCCCGTTGTTTCCTTTATTTTGTAGTGCATTTTTCCGATATACATTTTTTTGTCTAGTTAAACTCGTGCAGGAATCCTCTCTCGTTATATCCTCTTCTCATTTGCTGCGAACATCAAAGTAAATCTGGGGTCTCGCTCACGCAGCCTGTTCAAACGAATGACCATTATAAATTGGGCAGGACTAACAGAGCGGCCTCGAACATCAAACAGGAAATGGGGTAGTCGCGCTGCTTGGTGTCCGAGCTCGAATGCTTGGGAAGGCTGACAATGTAATTCTTCGCGTTAAGACGCCGAAGCAAAAGGGAAATTCGATACCGATAAAAGGAGCTAATAAAGAAAGTGAAAACTCCGAATCGGGAAAATTGCAAGTGCAAATTCCTTTCTTTAGCTACTTATTTTCAATCATCAAAAAGGCGTCGGAGCAAATCGTCCGGATAACTGGGTCGTTTGACCTAGCAACGAAGGACACAACGACGCAAGAACATGCCTCCGTAATGTTTTCCATCATAATGCGCATATAAAACATATTCTGACTTTTCTCTCTTTGTGCAAGTTTGTTTAGCTGTGCAAGCATTCCGGTGTTGTATTCGCGAGCTTCGCTAATACTAAGAACATTCCAAAACAAGCACTTTACATATTGGCGACAACATTGTGTTTCACTCTTCCGTATTCGGATGGGCAACCATCTTTTGTACAGTAAACTTTTCTTTTCATTCAGTTAAAGATTGCTTGTAATCATAACGTTAAATGCTTCATAACTGATTTTTCATGTTAATTTGTTTATTTATTTATTTGCTTCGTCTTTATTTTATTTCAAGCGCCGGTGTAGCAAGTGTAAGAACTCAAGCCATATCATTCACGTTTATTTGCTGGTCTATGCCTGCGTATTATAACTCTAATAGACCGCGATCAACCAGGGTCCTGGTAGCATACTGTATTTTCTGTCTAAAATTTTTCCTTTTTTTTCCTTTTTTGTAGCACGTGTGAGGAAGAAGGTCGGCAAGCACGGAGGCCCATCGCCATCGGCTGACACACGCCGACAATTCGCACTCTGGCTACGCCCTGCGTGCTGCTGCCACGATCGTCGCGCTCTTAGGATCCTCAATAAACCCCCGTAACAAGTGGTGGAGCTGCGGGGTAAGCAAATCTGGAACTACGCAACGGGAAACTCAAACCCGCCTCTACAATGACGGAAGAGGGACCAATGCAACAACAACAACCCGGTAACACGGTGACTACAGTGCTCTGCCCTGGCCCGTTCCCTCAACGCGACCCACCAATCTTCAGCGGTGCAGAAGAGCAAGATGTGGAAGACTGGCTCGCTGAATACGAACGAGTGAGCGTGATAAACCGCTGGGACGACGCAGGAAAGCTTAACTACCTGTCATTTTACTTGAGCGGTGTCGCCAGCGTGTGGCATCGAAACCACCAACATGACCTCCCGACATGGGCTGCCTTCAAAACTCACGCGACGGAGGTATTCGGGCGCCCCGCCGTTCGCAAGCTTCGAGCTGAGCAACGTTTGCGTGCTCGTGCGCAGCAGAGCGGTGAGAATTTCACTAGCTACATAGAAGACGTTATTGACCTATGTAACCGCGTTGATGTCGCAATGACCGATTCCGAGAAGATCAGGCATATCTTGAAAGGAATCGAAGACGATGCCTTTCAGATGCTGCTGGCGAGGAACCCATCAACGGTCTCTGACCTAGTCAGTCTTTGCCAAAGCTTCGATGAATTCTGCGCAAACAACGTGCAGCCACCCGCCAATCTCCGCCACACGCGACTTCAATGTCCAGCTTGGCTGTTGCTCCCGATAACACGTCGCTGCTGCAACAGATTAAGGATTTCGTTCGAGAAGAAGTCGCTCGTCAGCTTTCGCTGACGCCGCTTATTCACGGCCAGTCGAGTTCTCCATTGGCGCCCGCTCTCCAGAACATCATCAGGGATCAGGTAGCCGATCAAGTTCCACCTTCCCTCCTTCAGGCTCCAACTGCTGCTCCCCTGACGTACGCTGAAGTCGCTTCGAGGCCTGTGCTGCAAAGTTACGGCCCACGTCGCCCGCATATGCGCCCGCCAGTATCTCCACCCGCCCGACCAGCAGTACAGTACACACGAGCTGAAGACCCTTGGCGCACAGAAGACAACCGTCCTATTTGTTTTCATTGTGGTCTTCCTGGGCATGTGGCACGTTACTGTCGTTTTCGTGTACCGAACGTCTCCAACAATATGCGTCCACCATGGGTCCCGTATGCGCCACGTCAGCCCCGCCGTAGCTATTCGGACGACCACGAATCTGCTTCTGTCGCCGAGGCACCATTCTCCCCTCGCCGTTCGCCTTCTCCTCACCGCCGTTCCTTTTCACCCATGCAACAGCGGCGGACCTCTCCGCACCAGGAAAACTAACTAGCGCAGTTCAGGAGGCAAGAACTGCGGTTCCAGCGAAATGTGTAAGGCCTCAAATTTCCCCGAAGAACGTTATTGATGTCGCCATAGAAGGAATACGTACGCTAGCCCTCGTCGACACTGGCGCTGCTCTTTCAGCAATTGATGCCCACATTTGCCGCCGAATTGGAAAAGTGACGATGCCACTTTCTGGACTATCTCTTCGTACCGCCAACGCACAGCACGTCGAGCCGTCCGGCGCCTGCACAGCCCGTGTCGTCATTCAGAATGTCGTCTATGTCATCGAATTCATCGTGCTGCCATCACGTTCTCACGACGTAATATTAGGCTGGGATTTTCTCTCCACACATCATGCGATCATCAATTGCGCCCGCGCCGAAATCGAGTTGTTTCCGTTTTCACCAGACATTATCAATGACCACACAGACTCTTGTCGTAAAATCGCAGTTTCCGAAGACACCGTTATACCGGCCGGGTCTACTGCTCTTGTCAGCATCTCTTGTACTTCTATCAACGACGGCACCTTGCTTTTCGCACCGTCTGACCTTCTACTTCGCCGCCGATCACTACCACTGCCGTTTGCCGTCCTTCAGTTCAATTCTGGCACGTCTGTGACGTACGTGTCAAACCCAACGGCCGAGCCCGTCACCCTCCGCCACCGTGAAAGCCTAGGGAGCGCCGAACCACTGTCATCTTCTTCAATTTTCGACATCATGGAAGACTCCGCTGATCTGGCCACTCTCGAGACCTCGCCTCCTCAGTCACTGCCGCGGTCTTTCACACCAACTATTGCAAGCGACCTTACGACGACGCAGCGCGACCAGCTTCTTCGCTTGCTGGAAGGTTTCTCATCCTCGTTTGACTCCGAAGCAACGTCGCTTGGCCGCACAACGACTGTCTCGCACACCATCGATACCGGGAGCCATGCGCCCATTCGACAGCGTCCTTACCGAGTATCGGTGACCGAAAGGCGCGTTATCGATGAGCAGGTGAAAGACATGCTCCAACGTGGTGTCATTCAACCTTCCAGCAGTCCCTGGGCCTCGCCAGTCGTCCTGGTTCGGAAAAAGACGGTACCATACGATTTTGCGTCGATTATCGACGGCTTAACAAGATTACCCGAAAGGATGTGTATCCGTTGCCACGTATTGATGACGCGCTGGACTGTTTGCAGGGAGCGGAGTTCTTTTCTTCCTTGGATCTCCGCTCTGGCTACTGGCAAGTGCCCATGGCTGACGCTGACTGTTCGAAAACGGCGTTCGTAACACCAGACAGATTGTACGAATTCACTGTAATGCCGTTCGGTCTTTGCAACGCGCCCGCGACCTTTGAACGCATGATGGACGGCATCCTGCGCGGCCTGAAGTGGAGCACTTGCCTCTGCTATCTTGATGACATTGTCGTCTTTTCCCCAGATTTTTCGACTCATCTGCACCGTTTACATCAAGTTTTGACCTGTCTCCAGAATGCTGGTCTCCAGCTTAACTTGAAAAAGTGCCAATTTGCGGCTCGCAAACTTACTATATTAGGCCACGTTGTCTCCAAAGAAGGCATTCTCCCCGATCCTGCTAAACTTCGGGCCGTATCCGAATTCCCAAAACCCACTACCCTGAAAGCACTACGCAGCTTTATTGGCCTATGCTCCTATTTTCGACGCTTCGTTCGCAATTTCGCTAATGTCATCGCACCCCTGAACGCACTTCTCCAAGGCGACAATGAACTGTCTACCTGGTCGGAAGCCTGTGACCACGCGTTTACGACTCTTCGCCGCCTGCTTACATCTCCGCCAATCTTGCGCCACTTTGATCCCAGCGCACGGACAGAAATTCACACTGATGCCAGTGGTGTCGGCCTTGGTGCTGTGCTCGCGCAACGTAAGGATGCCAACACCGAATACGTGGTCGCATATGCCAGTCGTGCGCTAACGAAATCTGAGACCAATTACTCTGTCACAGAAAAAGAGTGCTTGGCCATCATATGGGCTCTTCAGAAATTTCGCCCCTATCTTTACGGTCGTCCTTTTGACGTCGTAACGGACCACCACGCTCTTTCCTGGTTGTCGAACCTGAAGGATCCGTCCGGCCGACTCGCTCGTTGGGCTCTCAGAATCCAGGACTACGACATCCGCGTCTTCTATCGCTCTGGCCGCCGACACTCTGATGCTGACGCCCTTTCTCGTTTTCCCCTCACCTCAGACGACAGCACTTCTACTCGCGATCAAGATATGTCGCCGCTTGACATCTTGGACATGGCCTCAGAACAACGAAACGACCCATGGATCGCCACCATTTTGGACTTTTTTGTCAAGCCCTCCGACAGCGTCGGCACCTCGCGCACTACGACGCCAGGCACAGCATTTCGCTATCCGCGACGGACTTTTATACCGCCGCAACTACCACAGCGACGGCCGCACATGGTTACTAGTCGTACCCCGCCATCTTCGTCAAGAATTGTGCTCCGCTTTTCACAATGACCCACAGTGTGGTCACGGTGGAGTGTCTAAGACGTACATGCGGCTCAGTCGACGATATTATTGGCGGGGCATGTACAACTTCGTCTGCAAGTACGTCCGCTCTTGCATCGCCTGCCAACGACGCAAACCAGTCTCCCACCTCTCGACAGCGCCTCTCCAGCCACTTCCATGTCCAGCCCACCCGTTTGACCGCGTCGGCATCGATTTATACGGGCCTCTTCCATGCACGGGTGCTGGAAACCGATGGATTGTCGTTGCCGTAGATCATTTGACAAGGTATGCTGAGACCGCCGCCTTGCCTGCTGCAACAGCAAAAGACGTTGCCTCGTTTATTCTGCACAACTTTATTCTTCGCCATGGCGCACCTCGTGAACTGCTGAGTGATCGGGGACGTGTATTCCTCTCGGACGTGCTGCAGTCACTCCTATCTGAATGCCAAATTATTCACCGCACTACTAGCGCTTATCACCCACAGACCAATGGCTTAACTGAACGATTTAACCGGACCCTTGGTGACATGTTGTCTATGTACGTTACCTCAGACCACTGCAATTGGGATGCTGTGCTTCCGTTTGTCACATACGCGTACAACACCGCCTGCCAAGCCACTACCGGATTCTCACCATTCGTTTTGCTTTATGGCCGCGAGCCGTCCAGCACCATTGACACGATTCTCCCGTAGCACCCAGACCCTGCCGACTGCCAACCTGTGTCTGAGCTCACTCAGCACGCTCAGAGATGCCGACAACTGGCCCGATCTTTCACCTATGATGAACAGTGTCGCCAAAAACAGCGCCATGACTCCAAGCCACCTCCGGACCCTTTTCCTATCGACTCCCTCGTGTGGCTTTGGGTGCCTCCAGTCGCTGCTCCCGGCCTTTCATCTAAGCTCCTGCCGAAGTACCACGGACCATACCGCGTGGTTGCGCAAACATCCCCGGTCAATTATGTGGTAGAACCCGTTACGCCATCTTCCGATCTCCGTCGTCGCGGGCGAGAGACAGTCCACATTGACCGCCTCAAGGCATATTATGATCCTTTGACCTCGCTCTAGGTCGCCAGGATGGCTACCTCTCCATACCGGGGGTCATTGTGAGGAAGAAGATCGGCAAGCACGGAGGCCCATCGCCATCGGCTGACACACGCCGACAATTCGCACTCTGGCTACGCCCTGCGTGCTGCTGCCACGATCGTCGCGCTCTTAGGATCCTAATAAACCCCCCGTAACACACGTAATTTTCCCACTTAAACCGCTGCCCCATCGGGCCCGATTTGGGAGAAAACTTTGCTCACCGGACCAACTCGAGCTGCTTGCGGATGAAACCTACAAACTACGAACAAAACAAGAGAAGCGTTCAGCAAGAAATCGATATTTCTGTTAAATGCCGATTGCCTCTCTCCAAAGATGGCCGGCAACTAACTCGGCCTCTTTCCTGCAGCGCTTACAAATACCGCACGGCCGATCTGAGGCTCAGGAACCTGGGCAGTGCAGAACGAAGGAAAGCGGCGAAGCAGGTGACAGCACAGCCCGGCGGAATCCAATTTTCTCTCAGGCTATGTCGAAGTTTACGTGAAGCGAAAAGAAAAGAGCGGAGCGTGCTCGGAAAACCTTATGGCGTTGGTGCGCGAAGGCGAGACTGCTTCTTTTGTGTGCCTCTGGAGCGTTCCGAACGCCGCGGCATCGACGAGCTCCGAGATGAAAGAAGGCGTCAACTTGACTCGAACCTCTACATCCGATCGCTGACCGTCTCGTTGGCCAGACTATACAGGTCGCCAAGCGCGACGAAGGAAGTCGGGATTCCGACAGTGAAAGACGGAGGAGTACCAGCTTACTCATAGAACCTTGCTATTACAGTTATTCTACATCAGCTCCATGTCTCTCACGAACTGTCGCTGTCGTCATCCTGATGATTCTTTTGCTTTAATTATTTCCTTTTTTGTTCTGCTTCGGCGTTGCTAGGTCGCCGTATAGAAGTAGGGTAAAGTGGGGCAAAATGCGACAGAAATGGGAAAATAGTGAATATTTTTTTTATTTCAACCGTTACCGTTAAACGTCGATGCAGAAACTTGCCTGTGGGTACAAGGTATGTGCTACATAAATATGACTATGTTGAAACTGTTCAAAGGTTTATTTTAAAAAGTAATAAAAAATGTACCAGATGTCTCATTTTTCCCCAACCTGCGGGGCAAAACGAGACGCTGCGTGGGGCAAAACGAGACAATGTGAAAAAAATTTCATGCCTTCAGTTTTTGCAGTAGTAGCACCTGAAATTCACTCCGTGGGCCCCCACGGAATCTTCATGACCCCAGTCCTTGCACTCCACGCATTGAACCCAGACAGAACCTGGCGCTGTGTTGCTCCAAAATTCCTTGCAGATCGAACGCCGCATGTCTTTGTTCGTGTTAACGTTGTCTTTTGTTGAGCGCTTGCACTTCATTGCATTATTCAACAATTGGGGGCCTAGATATGTTCTGACGTATCTTCTTTGCCTCATTTTGCCGTTTTGATGCAGAACTGCACGGGTGTTCCGTGACTTTGAACTTCGTCAGCCGTGCTTTGTGAGGCGATGAATTTAAAAAGCCCGTGTATTTTTTTTAAAATTTCGGTATTGGAGAAATGTCATTAAAACTCGATCCCAAGACGTGTCTGGACTTGGATATTTTTTTCTATTTTTTTCATGCGTCTCTTGAGAGCATCCTTGGGAAAGTGGAACAACCTCGATTCAGCGCGAATGGAATGAGTCCTGCCCTGAACAACAATCAGTGCTTTTTCATGCGGTTTTCTTCCCAGGAAGCTCTATGTGATATTTCGTGTACGTCCGAACCCTCCTAAACAAAGAAATATAGCATATAATGAGCGTAAGTAAATGGTTCACTTCATAAGACACACTCTAAGGCAATTCGATGCCTTTTTGTCACATTTTCCCCCTCTCACATGCCCGAATTCAAAAAAATTTCCGCTTTGGCCCCGGGCACCAAATGAACTAAACTTTTGGTGGTTGTAGTTAGTAGTATGAGGTAATAAAATAAATACTCAGGTTGTTGTACTGAAGCCGGAGTAGCCTCATGCATGGATCCAAATATTTGGCCGAGTAGAATTTCGCCCCTTTTTGACGGGCCACGAACACACAGACACCAGCCGCGTAATTTTTTCCGCGCGAACGCTGTCAGCAATCATTAACGTTTACACATAAAAAGGTGGACAACTACTATAGCACCTATCGCTGAAATAAAGAAACAAAGAAAATTACTTTTTGTATTAGCTATACAGGTCGGCAAAGTCAAAATGTCGCGTTTTGCCCCGCGTCTCATTTTGCCCCGCCTTACCCTAATCGATATGGATGCCTATATCTCTAGCTCTTTGCTAAGTTTAGAAGTGGGAGGCAGCGGACACCGTTGCAAGCTGCTTTCTCCAGCCTCAGAAAGTGCGTTTTCTTTCTAAGCTCCGTATGACGGCCCGGCTAACTAGTTTGCCTTTGGTGAGGATTACAGTCGAAAATACTATAAAGGCGGATTAGTCAGATCCAGCTTTCGGGGACATTGAATGATCAGCGCTCCTAGCGGCCACTGCTGGAAGCTCTCCCCCGTTTTCAATGGGACAGAGTCATTTTTCGACGATAAAAAATCGTAGAGGCTCAATTTCCAAAACTTCTTAAAGGGGCACCTTCTAGGAGCTGTACCGCACTTAACAAATGCAGCATCGTTAACATCGGGACTTCACATTCTGTTCCCACGACGACTAAAGTTTAAACAATGGGGTCCTATGGAAGCGGCCGAAATCACGCCTCGTTTTTCGGGACAAAAACGGGCCGTCTGAAAAAACTAGACGGAATCCTGCAAATTTCCCGGAGATCTAAGTAGTACGGAGACGAAGCTTTCATTTGAGGCCGCAATCATGTTTCTGTGGGAAGAAAAACACGTTCCAAAATGAAGTTTTCTACAACACAGTCGCGTCTTCGACTCGCGTCTTCGACCATTGTATCCTGATAAGACCCATTTTACCGTCTCGCGACCGGTGTGTGTTGTGGCCTAGATGGTTGAGCGCCTGTTCTAGCGACTCACGCGCGGTGAATGCGGCATCGGTTCGAATCGCAGTAATATTTTTCGTTTTTTTTTTTTCTTTTTTTTTTTTTTTTGACAGAATTGCTGTCAGTGGTTACGGTGCTCGGCTGCCGGCCCGAAGGGCACCGGTTTGATCGTGGCCGCGGCTCTAGCATTTTCGAACGAGGCGAAAATCCACTAGTACTTGGATTTTGATGCTGTACGTAGATGTAAATTCACGTTAAAGAACCCCAGGTGGTCGAAATTTCCGGCACACTCTTCTGCCGCGACAGGGAATGGGGGACGCCCGCTAAGCGCTAAGCGCGTGCTGTAGGACATCATTTTTCCAGTCCAGACCTCATCTACGGCGCGGCTCATAAACATATCGTAGTTCTGGCGTGTAAAGTTCCAGCAATTAATATTACTAGTGCGTCATTGCTGAAGATTTAGTTTCTTGTTTTTTCGCTAAAGCGTTGCAAGCAGAATCTTTGCTACACAGCCGGTTTCGCTTCTAGATAAGGAGCAAGTAAAGTTCTCATGTTTTAGTATTTCTTATTACGCAACCCATTATCTAAACAACAAAGGAAGGGGAACCAAGGGCCTATTTCAGTTAACCACAGCCTCAATAAGGCAACACATATTGAATCCAAGGAAAGCATGATAGAAGCTATTGATAGTGTAATGAAGCGTTTTAAATAAGCACTATACTATTGGAGACTGAGCAGCAATAGCAGAACCAGCGCAAAGCTCGCGTTGCCGAATCGTCTTCTTTTCTTTCTACATAAGCAGCGTTCTCTGCTTCTGCAAGCAGTGCCGCTTTTAGAGAGTTTTAGAACAGCGTACGCGAAGCTTTGCGTTTGCGTTGCGCATGCGTCGTACGCTAGCCTCTTGCGGGCTCCCGTTAAGTGACGAACGCTAACGCTACGCCCGCAATGCCGGCAAGCTTTGCGTGCGGTGTTCTAAAACTCTCTGTTTACTTCCCTTCCGAAACAGAGCCATCCTGGCGAATTACAGGCAGTATACCACGGCACTGAGATAGTAAGGCTTTAGCAGGTCCATTGCGCAATCTCATGCCTCGACATTGTTGATTACTAGATTAGAAGAAAGCTCAAGTGGCTTGACGCCGGACATCAAGTACGCGGCTTGTTAGACCATACGGGACGGGCCGTGGTACTTCGAAAGAAGTTTCGTTGACCGACCGGGGCTAGCTCAAGGAATCCAGAGCCACACAAGTTGATGATAACCTTGGCCGTTTATCCACACAAGTCAGTCCCGGGAATACGACGCTAAAAGGCTTCGACACATCTCGATGGTGTATTTGGCGCTGCTTGCCAGCAGTGGA
This sequence comes from Rhipicephalus appendiculatus, assembly GCA_030522465.1. Classification (NCBI taxonomy): domain Eukaryota; kingdom Metazoa; phylum Arthropoda; class Arachnida; order Ixodida; family Ixodidae; genus Rhipicephalus; species Rhipicephalus appendiculatus. The sequence continues at coordinate 1,022,781 of JALIZH010032936.1, read as the reverse complement.
GTGACATCGGGCACTCTGGCGACCCTCTTCAGCGCTTAGCAGCTTGGGAACTGCCGTCGACTCACTCACATAAGCGTGGCAAGGAGGTATTGCGCATAACGTGCAGGAGGGCTCGAGTCCTTATAGAAGACAGGAGAGAGTCCTTTCGTGGTCTGCGTAGCAGTGTTTTGGGCGTACGTCACGAAGAGAATGACAGGGTTCCAGTCTTAGTAACCGGAAGTGACGTACATTGTCAGCACATCACCTGATGTTCGATTAAATATTTCTGTTAAACCATTCGTTTTATCATTGTAAGATGTGGTCGTGTGGTGAAAGACCTTGCATTCCTCTAGAATTTCTTGACGACGACCGAAATACACGTCCTTCGGACGATGCGCGGCTCACGTAGTGCGCCGTGCTGTAGAATGACGTGGTGTGAAATGAGAGGCAACATTGCTAGCCGATGCAGATGGCAATAGTGAAGTATCTGCTTAGCGTGTAATCGATGGCAACAATTATCTGTCGGATGGCAGCAGGAGTGATGGAAAGAAGTCCATACAAATCAACACCGGCGAAGTCCAAGGGACGGAGAGGGCAAGTCAGTGGTTGTTACGGAGCAGGGAAATGGCAAGGGGGATTCGTGTGGCGCTGTGCGCGCAACAAATGTAGCGGTGTAAGAAGCGGTACATTCTGCGTTGATAGTAGCAGAGCTGGAGGAAAGTGCAAATCTTCAACCCTTCGGCATGTGCACACTGTGAGTCAGCGTTTAAGGTGGTGCATATGTCTTAACGTAGATGGCGCGGAATAAGAGCGATTTGCGTCCATCATAGAGGTAGTTGTGATGGTCGATCAACTGTCACGACGAATGAAATGGTGTGTTTGATGACTTATTTCTCTAGGGATGGTAGGTGACGTTGCTTCACGCAACAAGACCATAGGGGAAGCAACGCAGGGGTTTTTGCGCCACTGCACAGGCAGGGGCGTAGCCAGAAATTTTTTTCGGGGGGGGGGGGGGCACCCCTTGATTTCGGGAGGGGCACCTCCTTGAAATGGTCATTTTTCGCACTGTATGCCATGGCGAAAAAAATTTCGGGGGGGGGGGGTCACGTGCCCGGTGTGCCACCCCCTGGCTACGCCACTGTGCACAGGCATGTCGGTGACGGCTACAGCGGGAACGCGTCGTAGATGGACAAGAAGACCGCCGCTAGAATGTGTATTGATCGGCGGATGCAGGGGGGGTGGGGGGGGGGTTACGGGGTTCAACCGTACTTTATGTATGCTTGTGCGTGCTTTGGTAGGTGCATGGCTGGCATAAACAACCAGGGTTGCCGTTGGGTGTGACACGAAAAGGCGCCAGAACTCACGCCAAAAGTAGCCAAAGCAGCCATGACATTTGATCCTATCGCCGAATTTCTCGCCAAACAGAACAGAAGCGCTATTATCAAGTCTTTACTATTGATGAATAAATAAAACTATTTTGAATAAGTAAAACCACAAGTTTAAAAAAGAGCCATGGCGCCAACTGGAAATTTTCGTCGCCAACGGGGTCCAAAAGTAGCCACTTTGGCGCAAAGTAGCCACCAACGGCAACACTGTAAGCAACAACTAACTCGTCAAATCCGCGTTTACGCTGGGCAAGCACAGCGCCGAACACAACGCCGCTAGTGTACTTGTCAATTTCATTTTGGGTGCTCTCAGCTTTTCTTCCATAATAAACTTCTCTCTCTCTCATATGGGGCGAGCAAATCAAAATGTCGCAAGATTAGAGGCGAAGTAAGAATTCATCGGAGTTTTCTGGATGCATCGCCACATGTGACTTCGCTCCAAGGTCGCAGCCGCAGCGGAGGTCTGTGAAATGCGCTATAATTGCGGGGAAGCGGCGAATGAAACGTGTAAAATAAAATCAAAGGCATAGAGAGCTGCGAAGGTATTTCATTGCCAGTTTAGGAAACGAAGCAGCAGCACGAAGTGTCGTGGGATCCTGATGGACGCCATCTCGGAAGAAGGCGGCCCAGAATAAGCAGCTTTCGTACGCCAAAGCAACACTTCTTTAAGTTTACCTCAATGCCATTAGAGCTGATACTAGTGACGACAGCTACGTCCTTTTGTAGATGTGTTGAAAGCCGTCTGAAAATATCAGAGTACCATCCAGGTAGTAGAGATTCGTCTGCCACTTGAAGCCGTGAAGGATGCCGATCATGCGTTCAAATGTTGCAAGCGCGTTGCACAGCCCGAATCGCGTCACAATAAATTCATATAAGCCATCGAATCTAACGAAGGCTGGTTAGCGGTGGTCAAGTTCAGCCATCGGGCTGCAAGCAGCCGGAGCGCAGGTCCAACGAATAGAGAGAGAGAGAGAGAAAAAAAACTATGCTCCATGCCAGCAGTCGCGGCGTCGTATATTAGTGGCTATAGGGATAGATGTCCTTACGTGTGATCTTGTTCAGCAAGCCATAGTCTACGCAAAAACTAGGCAATTGAGCCGTCTTTTTTATTTTTTTTTTTTTTTTTTTTTTTTTTTTTTTTTTTTACAATATCGATCGGTGAGACCCATCGGCAGTTCGAGGTCTGTATGACGCCGTGTTGAGCCGTGTCACTTGTGCGATGTTGCGACGCACTGTGGCTGGCACACGATATGCGCACTTAGGCTAAGGAGCGTGGAGATCAGTGTCGAAGAAATACATCGTGTTAGACTTAATGTTGGGCTTCAATACATGAAAGGATGTTTTGTTAAGAATATAATTCGAATGGCAATGCCTTTCTCTGTAATGTTCACGAATTAGGTAATACCTCGAAACTAGTGGCATCATAAAAATTCGTTCCAGGTTGCCTTGATAACTCCACGACTAAACATTGGGAATTGAAATGTGGGCGATAATTCAATTAGTTAAGATCACAATTAGTAAATTTTCGTTAGATAGTGGACTAAGCCTTTCAATTTTTTATGTAGTAATTTCAGCCTCTTCTCGTAAACCAGCTGACGAGCTAAAATTGTACAATACCTAACAGCCAACCTTTAAATGTTTTTGAAAGTGTTCGCTGAAACATCGGTATTCTTCTTATTGTTGTACACATGTACCGTACTCCCCTCTAGAATGCCCAAGCGCTTGAGTGCATTTGAGATAAATAAATAAATAAATAAATAAATAAATAAATAAATAAATAAATAAATAAATAAATAAATAAATTAATAAATAAATAAATAAATAAATAAATAAAACCTAAGCACGTGTTACACTCACTAAAAACGCTAAGGCGAATAACGGAAAAGTGGGCTAGTTGGTTAGGTTTCATAGTGCAGTATATGGGGCAGCGCGAGAACGGATACAAGGACGAGAAAACACAGGACATGCGCTGTCTGTGTCTTGTCAGCGCGTGTCCTGTCTTTTCTCGTCCTTGTATGCGTGCTAGCGCTGCCCCATATACTTCGCTAAGGCGAAAGCTGATTGGCTTCTTGACACACTTTTGGCGTTGTAAAAATACATTATACGGGGTGTTCAAAGTTAAGCTCTATGGTTTTATTAAAATTCAGCACTGGGAAGAACGTGAAAACCACCTTTGCAGATAACTTATACATCCAGGGGCACACGCAATGAGACAATAATTATCGCTTTCAGGTGCCTAATTAACTCATATTCAATAATTAACTTTTTAGTGATTGCAGCAAGAAAGCATGTTTGTATTGAAAAGTTTGAGGCAGTCGCATTTATACACAGTTCCACTTGGAAGAATTCTTCTAGCATGTCTGTGCTCCGAGATATCCCGCTGCAAAGTTTAATTGTGGTTTACCTGATTACGCATGCAAGACAGTCAGTGGTGGCCCAAACTCCTCCCCGGTGGGCCGTGGCAGGTGCCTGCGTCGTTTAGTCTGATAACGGGTCGAAGGCACAGGCAAAGATGATAACGGTTACCCTTTTGCTACTGGCTGGCGATAGCAAGCAATGACTGTTCGTCACATCGGGGAGGAACATTGCGCTGATCCACAGCGCCCTGCATGCGTAATCAATTAAACTTTGCAGCGGGATATATCGGAGCACAGACATGTTAGAAAAATTCTTCCAAATGGAACTGTGTATAAACGCGACTCCCTTCAACTTTTTAATATAAACATGCTTGCTTGCTGCAGTCACTAAAAAGTTAATTATTGAATCTGGGTTAATTGGGCTCCTGACAGTGATAATTATATTCTCACTTTGTGTCCCCCCTGGATATATATGTTATCTGTAAAGGTGGTTTTCATGTTCTTCCCAGTGCCGAATTTTAAGAAAAGCATAAAGCTGAACTTTGAACACCCGGTACATATATATATATATATATATATATATATATATATATATATATATATATATATATATATATATATATATATATATATATATATATATATATATATATATAAATTTGAGACTGTGTACGAATCGTCAAATGATACTTTCGCATTCACGATTCACAAGTGTCTGATCATCATCATGACTATGCAACATGACTACGCTAATTGTACGGTATATGCCACTCCCATGTTTCTCCAATCAACCCGGTCATGTGCAGGCTGCGCCCACGTTAGCGCCGGCAGCTTCTAAATCTCACCTGCCAATTTAACCTTATGCCTCCCTGTTCGCGCGCTTGCCTTCTGTTAGAATGCAGGCTCTTACTTTCAATTGCCACCAGTTATCTTGTCTTCTCGCTGCATTCCCTTGAGAGATAGTGGTAAATTACCATTCGCTTTTCTCTTGAGAGATAGTGGTAAACTGCCAATCATTAAGGATGACTGCCAGTTGGGCATGTTGGTAAAGGTTCATGGTAAAACAAGCGCGAAATGCACGAAGACTTAGAAAGGACACAGGACGGAGCTTGTTTCACCATGTGCCAATCATTATCTCAGAATACGTGCCAAATGCACACTACAACATACTTATACTTTTGGTTACTTCATTCTCATGGTTCGTATCTGCGGTCACTACCTTCCCTAAACAGACGTATTCCTTTACCACTTCCAGTGTTTTGATAGGCATCGCAAACCACTCTTCTCTTCGGAGACTGCTGAACATTGCTTTATTTTTCTGCATATTAATTTTCTGACCCACCGCCCTGCTTTCCCTGTCTAATTCAGTAATTATGATTTGCAATAGTTTTCCTGAGTTACTAAACATGGCAATATCACAAGCGAATCGCATGTTACTAAGCTACTCTCCTTTAACTGCTATCACATGCTGTCCGCAATCCAACGCTCTGAAAACCTCCTGTTAACACGCGGTGAATAGAATTGGAGAGATGGTAGCTCCCTGCCTTAGACTCTTTATTA
>JALIZH010032936.1:847500-1012500 GCA_030522465.1 Rhipicephalus appendiculatus | reverse complement strand
TGATAGAAGATGAAGAAAAAAGCCGAAAAAAGCTTACTGTCGATCGAATCAGCAGGCGTTGCGGCGCGTCAGACTTACGTCTGACACGGTTGACCGCCGAGTGAGCCTGGCAGTGATGTTTTTCTTGGGGTTAGTGGGCCGTAGCATTAAGTACATCAGATGGCACAAACTTTGTTGTTCGCCCCCGGCGCTCACACCAGACGATGCCCTGCCGGTCGTTTTACGAGCGCTCGCAGAGGATTGATAACAAAACGGACGCGAATAAATTTTACGTCCGTAAATCGTGGCTTTCCCTAACGCGAAAACTTGTCGAAACTCTTTTTTAGCCTATCCTGCCTGTTATCGTAAGAAGCGATAAGATTTTTACAACAAAATGGGCTCGTTGCACTCGTGGTAACGATAGCTGCAGCTCCGTATTGCTTCAACGTCTGTTTCATTTGATTCGTCTCATGATAACATAACGCTCAGGAGAAATTTTAGGGTTACAGAAGGTTTTTCTTTACATGGATGCTAGTAAGGGTTCATTAAAGGACACCCAAGTCTTAACATACCGCCGTTATAGTCAGCCACTGGCCACAGCGATCAGAACACTGCAGTGGGTATTCGGACCCGAGACCTCATGCTGCACGTCTAGAAATGGCCGAATTGAATGTATGCCGAAAAATTCAGGGGCCGCTGTCCTATCGGGAAAACGGGGAAAAATGCGTGCCTGTCGTACTACTCTTTTTCTTTCTTTCTTTCTTTCTTTCTTTCTTTCTTTCTTTCTTTCTTTCTTTCTTTCTTTCTTTCTTTCTTTCTTTCTTTCTTTCTTTCTTTCTTTCTTTCTTTCTTTCTTTCTTTCTTTCTTTCTTTCTTTCTTCTTTCTTTCTTTCTTTTTATCGCAGTGCGCAACGATCCCTCGCATAACATTTTGATTCCTGCATGCCGGGAATGGGACCTTAATCCGTGTGCTTAGCAGTGCAACACTTCAGTCGCTAGAGGCAACAACAGCGTTAATGCGTTCATATCCAGGCAAAACAACGAAACGTGGCCGCGTCAAATGACGAGTAACCTCGACAGAGGATCAGATTGCCATAGAAGAAACGGCTGGTCGCCGACAAGCTCTCGATCGAGGGAGCATCACTTATTGAAAAACGCATCGTGCAATTAGTACGCATATGACCGGCGCAACTTCGAGCACCGCATATCCGTAAGCTCGCTTCCGCCTGGTTTTTCGCGTGCGACGCCGAAATCTGTGTTATAAAAGCTTCTCTTAATACGCAACAGTATACAGTGTACGCGTGACACCTCTATGATGAGAATAATAATAATATGTGGGGTTTTACGTCATAAAACCACGATATGATTATGAGGGACGCCGTAGAGAATGCTTCGAAAATTTCAAACATCTGGTGTTCTTTAACGTGCAGTCACATCGCACAGTGCGCGCGCCTCGAGCATTTTGCCTCTATCGAAATGCGGCCGCCGCAGCCGGGATCGAACCCGCGACCTTCGGGTCAGCCTTATCCGATAGAGAGCAAGGCATTATTCATGAAGACTATACCATCTTTTTCTTTTCTCCTCTCTTTCTTTCTTTTTCTCCTTTTACGTTTTCTTCTGTCTTCTTTTCTCTCTGTAATTATATTTATTTCTTCCTCTCTCCTTATCTATTTCTCTCTCTTTGTTGCTCTTTTTATTTTTCTTCCTAATTTATCGCTCTCTCGTTCTCTCTCTTTCTATATCACTCTTGCTTCCTCTTTCTTTTTCTATCTTTATACGTGGTTTTGCCTGCGTTGCGCCAAGCGCACTATTTGTTCTTTTGCTGCTGATGATAAGTGATCATTATCAAGGCGCTCGAAGAACAAGCGGAAGAAGACTTCTCCTTGGCGCGAGCGCGCGCCCAATATGCTACACATCGAGCGTTACGCCAAGCGACGACGACAGCATAGGACAGCACACGACAACCCGGCCACCTAAAGTGCTCCGGACTTTCAAAATTGAGAAAACGTTCCATTCTTTCAAAGTGGATGACCAACGAAGCTGTGTACCACACGACACAGGAGGTAATGATAACGATATCTGGAGTTCTACGCCCCAAAACCACGGTATTATTATCAGGGACACCGTGGTGGAGGGCTCCGGAAATTCCGACCACCTGGTGTTCTTTAACGTGCACTGACATCGCACAGTACACTGGCCTCTAGAATTTCGCCTCCATCAAAATGCGACCGCCGCGGCCGGGATTGAACCCGCAACACTAAGGTCAGTAGCCGAGCACCGTAACCGGATCCACCGTGGCGGACACGACACAGCGGTGATACAGAATATTGAACAATAGCCGATCACAGACCATGCATCTAAATCCGAAATGTCTGTCCAGGACGTTCCACTTGAATTGACATGACGCTTCTCTAAAGTTGTCCATTTGAGCAGCATTTCAGCATCATACATGCGTCGTCTTACCGCTTACCGCATGCGGTTGGCGTATCGTGAACGACCTCAATTCGTGTTTGCCATCAGCGTGTTCCCTTCTTCACTCTTATTGTACCAGAGGAAAGTATAGCGGAGTTTACCCAATTTCTGTGGCATAAACGTTTTTGCTTGCTAACAAACGAGATATATGCCTTAGCCCGTACAGCTTCGCTGTTGAAAGGCTGCGGGACACGCCGGTGTAATGGTAATATGCTGTGCCCCCCAACAAGCTCGGCGGTTTGTGCAGTCGTGTAAATGTGGCAGTCCTTCTGCGCCCCTACAAATGTGGCGTCCTCTACGAGGTTCCCATTTACTGTGGCTTTGTGTGTGCGTCTAACTGGTCGCTGTTCAGGCCCACCAGTGAGAACTGAAAACGTGCAAATAACCGGAAGTCAAGGTAATAGGAGTGCTTTTGTCTTTCACCGTGCCACGCGCGTGGGTAAAGTCTGTACACAAACGTACAGTTTGCGAAGATATAACATTTGCGGGCAACTAAACGGAATTAATTGCATGCGAGAAAAGACAGCACCATGGTAATCTGATCGAACTGTAGGCCATTCATGAAGGAGCCCTTGGAAAAGTAAAGTCAGGAACAGAGCGAAGCGAGACCCAATCCGGACGTCAAGGCACGGTCAGTGGCAGCGCAAAGAATTAAGGTTAAAAAAAAGGAAGAAATGATGTCTTCTAGAAAGGGAAGTAAGCGGCCACTTATCAAATCAGCGACCTTCCATGAAAGTGAAGTAGCCCCCCATTTCGCATGTCGACTCCCCAAGGAGTGGCACCGTTGCAGCAAGTTCGGGTCATGGCACGCCGTAAACATCGCAGTGGCATATTTTACGCTCAATATGGCAGCAAACCCTACCGCATGCTGCCGCAAAGATAAATGCCGTTTGTGTTTACGCGCATTAGTTTCCCCACTAGGACGATGGCGAAGAAGGCGCCGAAGAGAAAACGAAAGACATAGACGTGATTACAAAGCTTAAAGAAAGATCAAGCCTGTAGCATCAGAAGAAAAACAAGAGTCGAGCGCAGTAGGGCATCGTTATTTGGCTCAGCGCGTCTGAAAGAAACATCGCCGTAGCCATGACGTTGCTCGCACATTAGTCGCTTTTATGTCGCGTACATTCTTTTCGGGGATCTGTCGGAAGCGAAGAGGGAAAACTATTGCGGTCCGACTGCCTTACGCCGCTAAGTGGAGCGGTGGTTGTTTGTGTTTTTAGCCTTACTCTCCGGGCTGGCGATTCATTCTCCCACGGGTCTCTTGCGTGGACACAAAGGCACCGTCAAGACTGCTGTCCGGATTGTTGCCAAGGGCAGTGTAAGCAAAAAGAAGAAAGGGCACATCGCTAGCCATGCCCCGTCCTACGCAGAACACTATCTGTTGCCTGCACCCGCATCGAAACCTCCTCTTGATTTTCTTACAGCCACGGCTCTCCATAACTAGTCGAGCAATTCTTAGAAACAGCAACAGGAAGAGTATAAAGCGTGATTAATATCGCAGGTACAATGCATCAAATATATGAAGGAAGACAGATAGGAAAGGGCGCTCTCTGTTTTTCTTTCTATGTATGTTGCATTGTAGTACCTATACTATATTTAGCATAAACCAGCTCGCCCAAGTTTGTTGCTCGAGCATACTATTTAGAGGCCTTCTACAGACTGTCGTGACTGTCGCATTATTTTGCTATTTGAAATAAGCAACTCCAAACGCCGAAACGAGATTGCTCATGTCGCGTGCAGATGAATATTTGAATTGATCAGCCGTAGGCTCATGCGAACAACCCTCGAACTTAAGTCCTTAATCTACTCACAGTGTTTCAACAAGGGGCCTGTTTTGATTAAGTCATGATTTCTTCCATGATAAAAATATAAAACAGTGCTTTACACAATAGACGAAGGAAAGAGGTGACACGCGCGGCGCTGGTTTTAATGAAAAGCAGCGCCCAATTCGTTTTAATGAAAAACGACAAGTACTTTTTCAAGCAAAGGCCATAAAGCGAGCGCGCATATGCTCATCGTCACGCATGACAGACTTGTCAATCTGTGAGGCACAGCCTCGTGTGAGCTTCCTAGTCACTCCTGGTTAACAGGCCCACTTCCATTGATGACAACGTCACGGAAGGATAGCTAACGCAATTACGTGCTTTTTTTTATATGTGGAATGCTTCAGCCACTTCACTTGTGTAGCTGTCATCACGCACAAACAAGATTTTAGTGTCAACAAAAAATGGCACACTCTGACACTCAAAACAGTGCTTGGACAAGTTAGTAGATTTCTTTTCTAATGAATGCTTGTGCTCCAAAAGCTTCAGATTAATGACTGCTTCTCTGGGCGGGGTCTAAGTAGCCGGTATGATTTCAAACAAGGGCCCGAGTGCTTATTCGAAAGTAAGGCCAGAATAGGGTGCTGTAGGCATTCTTTCGCAGCGACCGCAAGACAATACCGTCTCCGTAAAGAAAAAGTCACGCACATTAGTGTGTCTCTCGATAGCGAATGTCGTTGTAAATACACTGAAATGTGACATGCATTAACTCCCGAGAGCAAAACGCACACCCAGACAACGTAGCACGCTAGCGCAAGCAGGTGGACGTGCAAGGACCTTAGATCAAAATTCGAGCGCACATTTTCCTGCTCAATTATGACATCTGTGATACAATAACGCGCTGTGAACTCATTTGTTTAAGCCAACTAGCTTGCTAGAAAATACGCTTCCTCCTCAGCTAGCTCAAAAAATTTCGAATAATTCAAATGATGTTCGATATGAGTAAGAAGTACACTTAGTAAACTTTTTAAGAAGCAACATCTCTTTCACGCTTTCATACGGGATTCCAGGTAATCTTTAAAACAAAAACTAAAATATGTTTCATCCGATGGTCGCGTGAAAACTAACGTCAGCATTTTTAATAAGCAATCATGCAAATAATTGTTTCTGTTGTCGTAGAAAAAAGGAAGACAAAGAATTTTGACATCACTCCGAATTCTTATACCATGGGTAAAATTGCCTAAACAAAAAATCTTCTCCTTACATATCATTCTGTCACTATGTTCAATACGTAATTTATATAAGTGGAACACTATTCTTCCCACGAAGTCCTTCTGGGAGTCTGTTTAAGTTTCTACCCGGGTACAAAATATCGTCAATAGCGTGTCAAGCACAGAAGCAAGAAAAAAATTTTTAAAATTATCAGATTTCTCGGGCTACATTATTGAATGTTATTACTCTTAAAATTATTTTTCAAAAAAAAAGGAGAGAGCAAAGATTAATGCTTCGAAATGCCTTAAGATGGGCAGAAAGAAAGGCACCTAAGTACACTTTTAAGTCACAAAAGAGCATCGTCATTCGCGTACAACGTCAACAAGAAAAAGAGAAAGGAGAGAGAGAGAGAGGGAAGAGGGGGGCACTGTTAATTGTGAAAGAGATTCGTCTCAACTAGCTGGTAGTTGATTCCCTCGGGGAAGCACATTTCCTAATTAGATTCCTTTAGGCTTCTTTCAGAAAGAGGGGTTATTTCCTAAGGTGAGGCCCTCAAAGCAGCCTAAGAACTAAAGAAAAGTGGCCCAGCAAAATACATCGAATGCACGAGACTTCAGCCTGTGAGTGTAGCCCAAATGGGCCACCTTCCGAGTTGAAAGGCTCCCCATGTCAAGCGACCCTCTAAAAGCGCCAACAATGACAGCGCGCACCGCGTTGCGGTGAAAAAAGGATTGGAGCCGCAGTTTTCTTAATGCGATCTCCTCTCCTTCCATTTATTCGTGTTAAGGGTGATTCAGAGTAGACGTGCGCCTTTCTAAAGGTCGTTCTCTCCCCCCCTCCCTATGACCTCCCCCCTTCTTTTTCTTCTTAGCCGTTCAATATCCTGCCTTTGTGCGAGGCTTTTCTTTCTTCTCGGTATGGCGTCAGCCAGTCTGTCCTTCCCTCTGTAGCTTTGCACCACACTTCAGCACTATTTCTGCCCTCGCAGTGTGGCAACCATGACGCCAGTAATCAGGAAAGCGCAGAGATGCGCAACGAAGCCAGTAACTGGCGGACTTAATTTGGCACGTTGTCATGCATAATGAGACGAAAGGGCCATCGTAAATTATGACACTGTTGCATATCCTGTTTACGCTTGCTAAACTGATTATTCCGGATATTCTAACTAATTACGTTCCTAAAAAGTCCAGGCACCCTGAATTTTTTCGTAACATTCAATGTCGCATTACCCGCGGGAACATAATCGTATTATATGATTGTGATATTGAATTTATCGGCACATGTTTTTTTGTCGTTCGTTTGTGTGCTTGCCATTCGTGAGGTTCCCTAAATTGTTGATTACCGCAATAAAGCTTGAAGGCGAGAGTATGTAACCCCTGCGTAAAATCGGCATACTTCGGAGCAAGATAGCCATGTGAGTTAGTGCACTTCTTGTCGCACAGCAACAACATGTCAGTACTTGGAGAGGTGGTGATGTGTTTTCAAAGAAGCGAATGCAGCCTAGAGACACCGAGAGAGGGCCTCCTTCACCCTGCTCGAAGCCTCGTGCTTCGGCTCAGCAGCCGAGCACCGTAACCAATAAGCCACAGCTATGACGCTAGCAAAACGTGGAGAATATCACGGCTCTAAGCTAAAAAAATAGAAGGAAGGCTAATATGGTATTTATGCCAGTGGCGAAAAGAAAACGCATGGCCGAGAGAGTGAAACGAAAGGGGCATCGTAAGTTATGGTGCGATCTACGTGTTTTTGAGAACGGATGTCACGAAAACATCGCCACCGTCAAAGTGCCTACAGAGCAAACCCGTGCCATGCTGGACCGGAGGCTAGATAGCGTACGCCGCACGAAAATCCTTCGAACTTTCTGGATCATGAGGATGAAAGAGAGTTTTTTCGGGCACATTCGTTAAAATGAATAGCATAAAAAGTGCATTACCCTATTCGTGTATGTAAATCTGTCCTGTCGCCTGAAAGTCGATTCCCATATAAATGCAAGTCTCGATGTACTGCTACTAACATAAGTGCAAAGCTGACGCTGCAACCACATCGAAAAAGTTGATGTGTTTGCTCTCCACCCGGGAGCATGCATGTAGAATGCGAAATCCACAGTTCTCGGGCAGTACATAATTCTGGCTTGGGCTGAATGGCTCGCTTGTTTAGTAACCTGGGTACGCTGTACCTCGGGGGTACGACACTGCTCACAAGTAACGTACAATAGGCTCTACTAAAAATGCTGAAATTTGTTTTTAGACCTCACTTCAGAAGTCGCATATAATGCTTCTAATGCATCTAATGCACCTATTGTATCTAATGCTTCAATAAAGCCGGGAAAGCGCAAACGCGTGTAGTCGCTTTCAACAGAACAAGATTGAACTGAACGTTGTTCAACACTTTTAGAACGTGTACATACATTGAGAAGCCGTATTCACTGCCGAAATCTGACATAAAGATATATGACTCATCTTGAAATATTTGCGCAGACACGGGGACACAGAAGAGACACACAAACGGGCGCCCGTTTGTGTCTCTCTTCTGTGTCCCCGTGTGCCTGCGCAAATATTTCAAGATGAATATGTTCCAACTAGGCCGAATCGCAGTTTTGCTTCAGATATATGACGCATGACTGCAATGTTTCAACGCTTTCCACTTTTCTTTCTTGGTTTCAGGTGCAGATCAAATGACCGGGAAAAAAAAGCAATCAAAGACAATACGATGGAAATTTCCAAGTTGAGCTGGGAACCCTATTCAATCTGTAGGCGAGTGCTTCTGGGCATCTTTGTTTATTGTAGTTCATATTTTTACTTTTCAAAATCTTCATTTCACGAAAGCAGGCTGCTGACGCATACGACACGAAGCGTTATATAGTCTCATCTAGCGTCGCCGCTTGCCATTCGAGTCCAAAGTTTCGCATATTCAGCTCTCTCACATCAATTTCAACCTTTTCTTTAACCTTTTTCTCGTACGGAACCAATCGAACATGTTCAGCATCTAATTAATTTTACTCCGGAAGGCCGTCGCGTCTAGAAAATGAGAACGCCGTTTGTTGCCCCGCGGCGAAGACAAACGTTCATAGCGTCGAGCAGATAGTGAACTGCGAGGAAACAGTGGCACGGATCGCAGCGACCAAGAACTATATTAAGAGCCTCGAAAGTCACAGAAAAAAATGTGCCGCGACAAATTGAAGACGAACAGAAAGAGCAATCAATGAAGAGCCCCGAGCGAATATCGCGGAACAAAGAGGCCGCAGCACAAAAGGAATGCAGACGAGAAGAATCCGAAGTAAGAGAAGAAGACTCCAGAGAAAGTGGAAGATATTTCGGAAACACTCTTGTAAGACGCCCACGGGGGGCAAAAAACGACACTGCGGAACTTTGCGCAACCACCGAAGTCTTCCAAGTGAAATGTGCGTTCTTTGTCTGTATATGAACTTTTTCTAATAATAATAATAATAATAATAATAATAATAATAATAATAATAATAATAATAACTGACAGGGCTTTAACGTCCCCAAAACCATTGTATGATTATGAGAGACGCTGTAGGGGAGGGCTCCTGAAATTTCGACCACCTGGGGTTCTCTAACGTGCACCTGAATCTAGGTAAACGGGCCTCGAACATTTTCGCCTCCATCGAAAATGCGGCCTCTGCGGCCAGGATACGATCCCGCCACCTGCGGGTCAGCTGTCACGCACCATAATCACTAAACCACCGTGACGGGTCTGCTCATATGTCATCTACAGGGACATATCATAATACGTCCCGATAAATTCCCTCATCATGTGACAGTAGTCACTGATAAACGCCCCTAACGTATGGGCGATGCGTAAAAATATCCAGTTTAAGCGCACCAGTTCTCATTTAATGTTGAATTCCAATGGCAGATCCAGATCAACTTTTTCTGCTCTGAATGGAGCAATCACATTCCAATGGCAGATTGGGAGAGTGAATTGTGTGTTACAGTGGCAGATTGAGAGCAACCGCAGGTTACGGATTGCTCCGTCGAGCAAGAATCCTTGCTCCGCCGAAATCGGCGTACTTGACCGGAAGTGCGCGTGACGTAGTCGATGCGCCCTCCTTTCATCCCGTCACGGCCGGATGTTTGCAGTCGCGAGCAGCCGTGGACGACCAAAAAAACGCTTGGCGCCTCCTCGCTGAATTTCCGTGTACCAACTGCTCCCGTCGAGGCGCACGTGTGCCATTCGCAGGTTTGGCGAAAACAATCCCGCTCGGATCTACGCGCTCCGTTCGCGAACCGGCCGAGCGCTCGCGATCTGCCATTAGAATTCAACATAAGGCTCTGTGTGTGCGTATCATCGTGCTCGCTACTAAGATTATTGTCTGCCATAAGTGAAGCGCCCAGGGGCGTAGTTTTCAACTCGATCACTTCCTGCTGGATCTGTAGTATATTATTGCGACCGTTCGGCACGGAGTGCGAACAGAGTATGCCACGACCACTTGCGAAAGATAAGATTATCATTTTGTTCATTTGCAAATGAGTTATTAGCACCTCTGTGTGGAATTGTAGGAGAGAGAGAAAGAGAGAGACAAAAAGGTGTTCTTTAGTGAAATCAAGTGAGATACACGAGTAATGTGCAGTAACCGGTGCATAAGAAAGATTTTACATACATTATACTCTCGCTCAAAATGTGGGGTTTAAACAAGATGAGTCGTATCTCCGTTTTTTTAGTGCCACGAGAAATCAGGAACAACCTATTTCTGCTAGTGAGTCTTAGAACCACATGCAAAAGATAATACGCAATGCAAGGTTTTGTAACAGTATTTCCTGCTCAAGACGGTGCGCCAAAATCCAGTGAAGGCGTTCGGTTATTTTTTGCAAGAGTTTCTCGCAAACGTGCATATGTATCATCGGAAAAAAATGTGTCATTTTCACTTACTCCTTACATGGAAATTAGTTATATAAACCAGTAGAATCGTGTTGTTTGACCATCATAATAATAGGATTCTGCTCAGCTCCGCTTTGTTTAAAGAGCTTGCTGTGGAGAGGCTGAGGTTTATAACACCTCAACTACTCCATGTCTCTAAGTTGCGCAGCACAAAAAAAGCGAGTGGTTGTCCAAAAGCAAAAGTGGAACAAGTAAAGAAGAAAAAAAAAATACGACAGCTTCGCACAAGTGGTGCCAAGCCTGAAGGAAGAGCGGAGCTGGTTAGGACTTCCTTGTTTTCCTTTATTTTTTCTTTATTTCCTCTCTTTCGTTTTCTTTCTCTCTGTTTTTTCGTACCTGTTGCTTTCTAATTCGTTTCTATTTCTTTCATTCTATTTATTTATTTCTCTTAATGTATATCTTCCTCTTTTTCGCTCCTTCTATCTTTATTTCTCTTTCTTTCTCCTCCGGTCTTGCTCTGTTTCTTCTATCTAGCGATAAAAACACAACGCTAAATCAAACGCGGACCAGGAAGCATCACACGAGGACGGGCGTGTGATAATTCCGAGTCCGTGTTTAAATTAGAGCTGTGGTTTTATCGATGGATCTGTACCAATGAGCTCGCACCCAAACACTTCTAAGTGTTTTTCTATCTATTTTTCGTGTCTGTTTTTTTTTTCTTTTTCTTTTTCTACCTATCTATGTTTTTATGTCTTTATTCCTTTTATTTCTCTCCATTTTTCTCCTCTTTCTTTTTACTGCTTTTTTTCCTTTCTCTCTTTATTTCCCTTTCCTTCGTTCTCTCTCTCTTTCACGTGTTTCGCGTGCTCCATTTTGCCGAGCAGAGTTTCGTTTAACGCTCGCATTTGTTGTACATGGTTGTGAGCCTTGACCAATTCCTGTGGCGCATACCCACCTGTGGTTTCCTGCGGACACCAACGTTTTTACGGCCGGCTTAGACCACTCCGGCTGTTAATATAGCAAACAAACAAATAGCTATTTCATTCTTTTATAAGATGGAGCACTTTCTCTGCTAGTGTCGAAGAAGACGAGTACATGGACTGTTATTGAAGCAAGACTTAGCAGGCACGCCATTATTTTCTATCTTGCAGGCCTTTCAACCTTAATCTCGGCCTATCACTTTCTATTGTAAGACCATTCGAGTCCTTGCATAGCCTAGATACCGGATGAAGCCGTTCAACTTGCTAATAAACGGTGCAGGCGTTCTACACACCACATGGCCAAACGCGAGCCCAATATTGAAACCTAATGAAGCAAAAATATTGCAGTGGCAGAAACAACCGAGACTTTCGACTTGTCGGTGGGCCCACTAATGACTAATGATCGTTTCCGAAGAGTCGGGCGAGACAGACCCCAACTTTCTTTTTCATTCGACGACGCTGCCAATAGTGAAAGGTGCAGTCAATAAATCTCTGTTACGCGCAGCGTCCATGCTCGAGACACAGTTCGCAAAACGCAGCAAGTCGGCCCGGTCGAATGTTGCTGGCTGAGGAGCCGATGAGCTTCGTATGTACGCGTTAGTTTCTTTCCTGCAGCAATCCATAATCCATAATACCAGTGTGTCGAGAGCCATTATGTGCACAGGAGTGAGTTTGGCCTTGTTTTTCTTGCTTCAATATTTATTTATGAGTATGTGCTATGAAACCAAAACTCAAATGTTTTTTTGTTGAAGTTATGTAGAGACCGAAGAACTTCAAAGGATTACAGTGTACATGAAACAGCGGCCACATGAAAGCTCATAACAAGTGACCAAGATGGAGAAAAAAAGAAAAAAAAACACCGGTCGAAGCATAATTCAAATAGTTTGTTCCGCGGTTACTTATAAATATTACTTACACAACGGAATGGTTACTTACGGCCGCGGAACCAAGCATTGCTCACGTCGAGTGCGAAGTGTACAGAAAAAAAAAGTAAATAAACACGGTCAACGAAAAGGAGCAGAAATTCACAAAGCTGATTACAAGACTTGCATGATTGTATCTATTTCGCTAAGCTTGCACTCTATCCTAGTCCACGAATGCTTTCTCCGAGATTATGTTGCGGAAGCTCACTCCTGCGGGAAAGGTGTGCAGAAACAAGTGGAGATCTTTAGCAAACACTGACTCGTTCAGACAAGACGCCGCGAGGGTTTCCATTTCAAACCATCCGTACTGCATCAGAGCTTTCTACTTCTTGTGGGTTTCCAGTCCCTGAGGCACTGCAATTCTGCCGGCGATATTCGGTCCACGGGGCTTTCTCTTTAATAAAAATGCGGCCCTTTCATTCTATCTCATAGAATTTTTTCGCTCAGCTTGTAAACAGGATGAATCTCTCCCTAAAGGCACCTGACCGACCGGATTGTTCGTTTTCTCGGTAACTCAAGCTACGTGCGAATGAAAGTTCATGCTATTTACTTGAGTGACAATACTCAAAGCTTGCCCAAAAATTGCGAGTGCCGACGAAATTTCGATGTTGCATCTGTTGCACTGCGGTGTTGCAACTTGTTTCAAATTCTTTGTTAGCGCGGCCCGTCGCTTTGAACCTCTTTATATGAGTATATGCATTATGGTGACTTGCAAGTCAGAACTTACTTCACACGCCGATAATGATGCCAGGGAAAGTATAGGGGATGTTATTAGCAGTAATTGTAATGTGAATGTGAAGAAAGAAGAGCGTACGAAAAGATAACTTGCCGCCGACAGGGACCGAACCTGCGACCTTCGAATAACGCGTCCGATGCTCTACCAACTGAGCTACGGCGGCGGTCATCCCTCCGTCCCTATAAGGTTATACACTCTTTAAAGTGGACGGTGAGATGATCGCCGCTGTAGCTCAGTTGGTAGAGCATCGGACGCGTTATTCGACGGTCAGAGGTTCGGTCCCTGCCAGTTGCAAGTTATCTTTTCGTCCACTTTTCTTTCTTCACATTTACATCACAATTGCGTTTAATCATCATCATCATCATCATCATCAGCCTGACTACGCCCACTGCAGGGCAAAGGCCTCTCCCATGTTCCGCCAATCAACCCGGTCCTGCGCTTTCTGCTGCCACGTCATACCTGGAAACTTATCTCATGTTAAGACAGGTAGCGCAAAGAAACACGGACACGAGGAGGAATCTTTGCGCTACCTGCCTTAACATGAATTCCCACAAACTAGCCCAGTTATCCGTTCTTAATCTCATCTGCCCACCTAACTTTGTCTCCCCCCTCACGCGCTTTCCTTCTCTTGGAATCCAGTCAGTTACCCTTAATGACCAGCGGTTATCCTGCCTACGCGCTACGTGCCCGGCCAATGTCCATTTCTTCGTCTTGATTTCAACTATGATATCCTTAACCCCCGTTTTTTTCCTGACCCACTGTGCTCCCTTCCTGTCTCTTAAGGTTACACATATCATTTTCCTTTCCATCGCTCGCTGCGTCGTCCTCAATTTAAGTTGAATCCTCTTTGTAAGCCTCCAGGTTTCTGCTCCGTAGGTAAGTACCGGTAAGACGCAGCTGTTATATACCTTCCTCTTGAGGGATTGCTGCTGATAACATCCCTTGCACTTTCCTTGGCATCCTTGTCTGTTAGTTCTCATTAACATTGTGTCTAACAAAGCAAACCGAGCTCTTAAATTTCCACTTCTCTCCCCTCTCTAAAGAGACACATTAACCTCTCTTTTGGGTCAAAAGACTCTCCGAAAAGAGTATAGTTCACGTGTCTCTTCAAGGAGATTCATATACGTCGCAAGTCGGAACTCACAAAAAATTACACCATCTCCCGCTAAAGGGAACCATGTGTAGATGCGAAGCAGCGGGCGCTAACGCTTACACTGGCGACGGCGTTGACGCTGGCGCTCATCGGGGCGTTGCGCAGGAGAGAAACCTGGGGAGGCGCAAAGCACGCAGTGATAGACCGGTGTTTCCTATTGGAACTTGCCAATCGCTGCTAATGGGAAATGAGACACACAAGACTCCGATTGGACACAGAGACCCGCAGTCCGCCTTTTTGTTAACGCGCACGCTGCGAATTTTTATTTTCCGACAACGCACAAGAGAAATCTCCCACCGGCACTACCTTGCAGGTCAAGATCCAGTGCCTATATATACGGGGTGGCCAGTGAACGGTTGTGCAGCGCGAGCAGTCGGTTTTTTCAATCAAGAAACTCGCTAGCAGACGCTGCCTGCGTCGGCGTGGCGAGGCGAGAGATGGGGGGAAGCGTAGGAGAGGAGAGAGAGGGGGAGGGGACGCGCATGCGCAATGGGGGGTGTAAACGTCGCGGGAGGGATGCCTAGAGGAGAGAGAGGGGGAGGGGACGCTCATGCGCAGTGGGGTGTGGTCGCCGCGGCGAGGGATGCCTAGAGGAGAGAGAGGGGGGGAGCGTATGGAGAGGAGGTGTGTGGAAAGGGTCCGCGCATGCGCAGTAAGGGTGGTCAGGACGCACACCAGCACCACCACCACAACCAGCACCACCGGATTGAACTCGGCCTTAAGCTGCTTCGCATCTAAAATAGTCAAAGGGCTCACTTTTTCTTATAGTGCACTATGAATTACGTGCCGTGCGATGGGCACTAAATTATACAGCGGCCTTTTTAGTTAATGCCATTTTTGTAATACGCAGAGCGCCCTGACACAATAAAGATTTTTCAGGGAGGGAAGCGCAAGCCCAAGGTTTTGCAGCAATACGTGCATCGGCGGTGAACCAAACCGCTTCAGTCATTTTTGCACTGATGACGACTGCGCTGCTCCGATAACGTGATCGTTGTGCGCAGGTAAAAACGTTCCTTTTTACATTTACAGTTTTGTGTGTCTTTAAATACATAGCTATATACTATAACCTTTAAGATAAAGATTATTGTCTCATTAGCGGCAGATTTTCTCGGTGCAAATTGTTCGAAAAAGTCAGAAAGGCAAAAGAGCGCCATTTCGCTTTTTCCATCCTTCGGTCTGCGTGAATGTCTCTGCTGGGAGCACCCTTCCAGCTGAATTTTCTTTCTCGCTCTTTCTTTTTTGCCCCCTTCGAAGGAATATTTCTGTTACGCTACACAAAGGTACAAAAACAGGAAACTCGAATCTGGTTCATTCCCCTGCCTCTTATTCTTATCTGTCGCCGTCTCGGCAGTTGAAACGTATGACAGCCGAAATGAAGACACGTGTCCGATGCTTTAACTCCATGTCAACTCAGCTAAAGAATGTAGGAAAGATCAAAGAGAGCTCGTATTTTTTTACTATTATTTTTTTTTTAATAACGGTCGTCCTCTATTTATTTCTCGCTTTTTTTTTTCGTAAATGTATATGAACTTCGTCGTCGGGTTCCCTGTGTAATTCGATTCTTCTGCACTGCGCCAAACAGACGACATTTCTTTTTTCATTCCGCACATATAATGACTCCCAAGCGATACATTAAGCTTGATTAAAACATGGGCCTCCAATGTCGTTTTGACGAGAGAGCAGAGACCAATAAGCACTAAAGACGTCGAGGAGCGAGATTTAAAGATATTGAATTTGGTAGGCTGGTGTGGCAATCAATTATCTTTTCGCTTCGCGAGCAAAGTCGCCAAATTATTGACTAATGACCACGAGAGAGCAATCAGCGGGTGCTTCCATCCAGTATGTACCACACGGTAGTAACTTTTCGCGCGAAATAAGTGCCATGAAGAACACCTGGCCTATGCGCCAAGCATTAACGAGATAGCGTTAAAGAGCTCGTTTCATGGAAATTCCGGTGTCGGCGTCTTTGGTTGAGAGCTAAAAATCAGCGTTGTCCGTGAGCGAAAATTCGATAGAGATGCAAATAAATAACTAATTTAAAAACCTTCAGTTGGAGTGGGAATTGCACCCAGGTCTACTGCGTGGCAAACTCGTGTTCTACCACAGGGCCGCGCCCGTGCTCGAAATGGCTTCAGAAAAAACGCTATGCTGTGCGAGGAGGGCCGTTATGCTGTGCGAGGAGCGTCGTCAACACGTGTGATATTGCGTGGCAAAAGCGTATAGAATCACACCAGGTGTCAAAATATGTGAATTGCGAAAGACGTGGTCGGCTTTAAGCCCCACCAGCTGCAGAAGCACACAGGCCTAATTAATTATCATTCTCAAGAACAGCATCAAGAACGTGTGTACCGTGCAGGTGCACGTGTTTCGCGGACGCGTGGTGTGGTACCTCGCCAACTCGCAAAAGGAAGAATTATGTCGTGGTGTGCACTTCGCAACGGTACTTGCAGTTGTCATTCTAGGATAGTTTGGAAGGGCCATTTTACAGGCGCACAGACATACCTTTCCTTGCGGCAAGGTTCAGGTGTGCACCAAGAAGCGAAGCTCGGCTAGCCATTGAGAAGGCGATGCGAACGGGACCCAATTACGCTTTCGCGTTGTACTCTTGAAGGCAAAGCTTAAGCGTCCACCAAAAACTTCCAGGTACGCTTTGAGCTTCGCCTTCAAGAGTGGAACGCGATAGGGTAATTGGGCCCCGTACGCATTGCTTTCAACCGATGCTGCAAAGAAAGGAACATTTGTAGCGTAACATTGGCCGTTTCAAACTACCCTAGAATGTCGACTGGATGTACAGTTTCTAAGTGCCACTGCGTCATAGTTCTTCCTTTTGTTAATTGGCGAAGTACCCACTACTCGTCCGCAGGGCTGGGCAGAAATACTCGGGGAAGTATTTCGGAATAAAAATATCGAAATACATGGCTTGGAGGTCTAAAATACAGATACTGAGATACATTTGGTTTTGACGTAACGGGATATTTCGGAGGTACTTTTGGAAAAACGACGAAAAAAGTATTCCGGAATACAGATACAGCAGGGGCGTAGCCAGAAATTTTTTTCGGGGTGGGGCACCTCCTTGATTTTTTTTTTTTTGGGGGGGGGGGGGGGGGGCACCTCTTTGAAATGGTCATTTTTCGCTCTATATGGCATGGCGAAAAAAAAATTTCGGGGGGGGGGGGGGGCACGTGCCCGGTGTGCAACCCCCTGGCTACGCGTCTGCGATACAGCAATACAGATACTGGAATACTTTTTTTTTTATTTGGGGTTGCTTATACTCGGCAAAGACATTTATTAAGTGCACCATAATGTTGTAAATAAAGTTGCAACACAATGAAACTTGCAGTTTATTTATTCATTGATACAGAACTCTCAGTGTCATTGAGAGATGACTGAGGGGGAGCGGGTTACAAAGTACATAATTGGAGGGGTGGTTGAAAGCACGACTAAGATAACCATTTTGTAGTCACCTCCGCCCGACTACGGGAACCGTTAATCGTAGAATTGGCAACTATTCATAGGCTGGGTGACGATTATTTGTGTTGGTACCCTGTCACTATCTCTGACAACAAAAGAACTTGATTTTCTCATTGGAACTGTATCTGCGCATGCGTGATAGTGGGTGTAATGCATAAATAAGTGTGATCCGGATTCAAATAAATAATTTGTTGAAATTTAGCGCTTGTGTGTGTCCCCTTCATCCTGTCCCGTCTCAAAAAAAAAAAGAAAAAAAACTGCGCTATACCACTTCAGGTACGGGAACCGCTTTTGGAACTGCCTTTTGAGAAATGAACGCACGAGAAGCATTGCAAATACTCTGTTTCAAATACTCTGTTTCAAAACCCCTCCGCAAGTAAGGTGAGCGCCAGATGTGCGGAGGGGTTTCAGTGTTTCACTTGCTTTTAATTTGTTTTTATTTGCTTTTAATTGCTTTTAATTTTGTCACCCTCAGCTTTACTCCTGTTAATTGTTGTATCTCATTGCATGTGCCATACTTTTAGGTTTTCATGCGTTTTACTTATACATTTGTTGACCGTTAAATCTTTTGTTTTCACCAAGCGATGTTACGTCATCATCATTTCCCCTCTGTTCAGGTTATCTGTTATGTCACAACCGCCTTTTGTTTGCTCGTTTTTCGTTTTCGATTGCTTTTCACATGTGCAAAGCTCAGCGAGATTGGTTCCACGGGTTTTCCGATCTGCGTTCGGCCGCTATCTTAGGCTACCCTCTTATCCAGCAATGATTTTAATTTTGTCGCCACATGCAAGATTGAAAACATTGGTCACGTGTACAGGTTCCTGCTTGAAATATCTGTTCCTTGCTTCCAAGAAAATAAGCAGTTGGCAGTCTGCGCTGGTGGTGTTCTGAATGTTTTCTTACTTGTGTCCTCGTCTTTTCGCGCAGTTTAAGAAAGTTTGTTGCTTAAACACATGGTGACCACATGGGGTGCCTCACGTAAACAATGTTTTAGACCAGTCATGCCTGTGTAGCTCACGCACATGTTTATTATGAAAATAAAACAAAATATTATATATGACACGAGCATAGCCATGTGCGGGCCGCGGCCGCGTGTTTGCGACCCCTGCTTTACGCTGTCAAACAGCGATAGCCTTTCGTCCCGATATATCTCGAGCTCACTCCTATTCAGGAGAATAAGATGAATTGAACAGCAGTTGTTCTAATCTACTGTCAACCCAACAATCTAACTGGCAGGACGTGTTAAGCCTGAAAAAGCGACAAATACAGCAACGTAAGGTTGCCGACACAAAGAAGGTCTACACAAGAAGGCGGCTAGCGGCGACGCTTTCAAGCGAGGGGCCGATAAATTCATCACCACAAAGGAACGCTCAGTGGAGAAGCGACAATGTTCCTGCGAGGAACAGGCCGCAGAAGAATCGACGTCACGCCGACAGGATTAATCGCTTCCGAGTGACACGGCGTGGTTCGATCGCATCGTCCACGACGGCAGCTGCTGGCGACCCGCAACAACGCTCGCGTCTTTCATCGCTTGACGTCGTGACACCAGCAGCGACGCATGAGGGAGTCTCGTTTGTGGCATGGGCCATGAAAAAAAAATAAAGCGTAAATCGCGCAAAGAAATGAGGCAAGCAAAGTGTTTTGCCCTGTCGTCTGTAAGCCGCAAGTATATCCGGCTAGATAACAAAACAAAAACAAAAAATTGCTCGAAGCAAGGAGCTAGTATCTTTATCTCTTTCATTTCGTTATTTGTTTTTCGTTGTTTTTATGCTAGTCTGCTTATTTTCGCATACTTTCACAGACCTTGAAGGCAGTACAAAAAAGGGAGCATGAAGTTTTACCTTATTTAAGAGCAAGAAATATAAGCAAGATGAAGTAGGAAGATCTCGAGTGAACGAAGAGAGCGAGATAAAGGAGAGAGAGACCTGGGTAGCCTCCCTATCTTTTCATCTCTCTTCCTCCTCCTCCACTTCGAAAGTATCTATCTATCTATCTATCTATCTATCTATCTATCTATCTATCTATCTATCTATCTATCTATCTATCTATCTATCTATCTATCTATCTATCTATCTATCTATCTATCTATCTATCTATCTATCTATCTATCTATCTATCTATCTATCTATCTATCTATCTATCTAATCCTCTCGTCTCACTTCGAAGTATTGTGGTATTACATGGCGTGAGTACTCAGCAAAGCGAGGCAGCAGCTATGTATTTCGCAGAAACGTGGAAAATGGTTGTACCTATTTCACAGCGCACAAACCTTTTCTCATGCCTACCATCGGTGCACATTGAACGACATAATTCCACTCCATACCAGACTTCAACATAAAGCCCTGCCGCTTAGACCAAGCTCTTTTCAATGTCAACGTTCAAAGAAAAAAAAGGCATGTAGACGTCATACGATCCGAAGCCTTCTTTGTTGTGGACACGTCATTTTCTGAAGTGTGATTGTTTCCTATGGTTCGCCTACGCAGTCGCGTTTCTGTCAATAACACTAACGCTCAACTTTTCCCTCTGATCCCTTACCGAGAAAGCTATCTTGTTCTGTTGATGGCAAGTCTTGCTTGTTGCTCCTTAGCTTTGCGCCTCTGTCGCGTTGTTTTTAACACGAAAGTGTTTTATGCCGGGGTCCACCAAGATTTCAGTGACGTATTTCCGTCACGGAGATGACGTCGAAAAAATACACATGATCAGAAGACAAAGAAAAAAAGTTCCGTCACCCGGAGTCGAACCTATGACCTCTTGGTCCGCAAGAAGAGGTGCCGGCACGCTACCCACTGCGCCATGGTCACATACTCTGTACGCATTACAAATGCGCCTTATATATCTACCATTGTCCCTTCACAGTGTTCTTGCTAAAGTGAAGTAATGCATTATAACTGTGCAAGCTACGATTAGTTTCTTCAGAGCGTCGTTTCTACGCGTCCGTACCATTCGGCGCGTTTCGAGTAGGAAAAGTGCAATTTTTTCGACGCATTAACACACTACCAGGTGGCGACCTTACCCCCAGCGTCGGTGTCGCTCATAGCATCCATTCATACCAAAGCATGGCCTCCGAGATTAGCCGGCGGCGCGCAACGGCGCGCAGCCGGCTAATCTCGGAGGCCACGACCAAAGGTAGCTCTGCGACGCGCGAGTGCTTGAAGTGGCCGTAACTGCGCGTTCACAACTTGCACCCGCCCCGCGAAAAATCGCAGCCGGCGAACACGAAAGACACGACGCGCGTTGCGTTTCAGTCCGGTGGGGCAGTGCTGTTCAATAACCGCGAGTAGGCGACCTTAGCCGAAATTCGGCGTCCAATCAGTGACGCTCTTCTGGCTGTCACACCGCTTTCTCTGATTCCGCTCTCACCGTACAGCAACCACAAGCATATATGACCACATAGGTTTGTTTAATCATCGCTCATAGATGTTAGTCGTCGGGATACAGATGTACCACCAAGTGTCAACGTGGATGCTTCCACGTTAAACGGTGCTATAACTGTCACACACCAATAGACATAGTGTAA
The DNA here is from genome assembly GCA_030522465.1 of Rhipicephalus appendiculatus. Taxonomy (NCBI): domain Eukaryota; kingdom Metazoa; phylum Arthropoda; class Arachnida; order Ixodida; family Ixodidae; genus Rhipicephalus; species Rhipicephalus appendiculatus. The sequence continues at coordinate 991,452 of JALIZH010032936.1, read as the reverse complement.
GCTCTTTTATATCAATGTACAGTAAACATTCAACTACTTCTGTAAGGACGCGTTTCACTTTCGTGTTATACCGATTCCTGACAGAGGGATCAACCATGTTTTTATCCTGCCGCGTTGTTTTTTTTGTTTTTTTTTTTGTTTTTTTTTTGTTTTTTTTTACGCAAGAAATAGCTACACTTGATTGTTTCCTTTAAGGAAAATGTAGCGAGTTTTTCAGAGTTTAGCTTACTTATTCAACTTAAACGTGGGCATTATGAAAAAAATTTATAATTGAGAAGAATTCACGCCTCACATCAACGTTGAAGAAAAAAAGCTCGCAATAAATTTCGTTTCCACATCGCAACAAATTTTTCATGTTAACTGCAATCGCTTACTTTTCTGTTTGAACATTAATATTTGCATACGAAGTCATACTTCTTCCGAACAAAGATAACAATGCTGAATGTTGTATGCTCTGAAGTAACTATACTTTCTTCTTGTGCAATGTAATAATACAAATTCCACAGAATAATATATAAGTTCAAGTGCGAAAAGTAGCGCATACAAAATATACGGGGTGTGTTCTTTTTTTTAGAAAATACAGATTTTTTAATAAAAAAATCTATGACAGATAGGTTCCTGTCGTTGACGCACATGAGCTCTGTGACGAGGTGGAAATACCTTCCCGCATATAAATGACATTGACGCGACTAATTAACAAAAGCTCGTTAATGCGCGATCGGTTTCGAATTCACCCCTGAAATTCGATGACGAATATCTCGAACTATGTGCAAATTTCGTGATATCTAAATATTGGTATGCATAAATTAGCACTCACTACTGCTTTGTAATATAAATACCTGTCCTCAAGTCAATAATGAAAAAGTTAGTTAACACGTTTTTGTTCATTAGTCACAACAGTGCCGATTTAACTGCGGCAAAGTATTTCCGCCTTGATGTGGAGTTCGTGTGCGAGAACGACGGGAGCCTCACTGTAACAGGATTTTTATCAAAAATCTGCATAGTCTAAAAAAAAAGACACCCTGTGTAATTAAAATATATAAAGGTGCAACGTGGCTCCAGAATAACGATGCAACTATTATGTTGTTTACAGTACAATTTTTATGGCAAAAAAATACTTATGAAGGTGCCAACTTTTTAGGTTCAACTGGAATTCGATTTTCACCATAGTTCTGTCACAGAAAGTGACTAAATTCGGAAATTTTTTACAGGGATTATTGTAACGTGCAGCACCTACACTTAATTGCTGAAAAGTGAGAAAAAGTTCACTTTTTTTGCGCATTATCACAGCAGAGACGCTGTCAACATTTATTATTTATTATTTTTTTCATTATTATTTTTATAACACAGAGGGGATACGGTATATAGCTGCGTCATATTATGAATATCAAACATGAGTCAGAACATTTTCATGAGAACACCTTGTGATCTTTACTTTTCGAGAATATAATAGAAATATATATACAGGTTAGAAACGGCACATATTCATTACCGCCACTTCCAGCGCACCCTCGTTTCATTTAACAATCTCTAGCTCGAGTCAACAGCTAGAAAGTGACGTTTGTAATCCGTATGTTCAGAATTTAAGCTCTAAAAGTTAGTTATTCGAAAATGTCAGGTTTTTTTTGCGAGCAATCAGGTTTCGTGCACATCTCCGTCAGACGTACGAGGGTTGAAACAACGTAAAAAGCGCAATATACGAGTACATTAATCCCTAAGCTCCAATCGGCCCAAGAAACATATAACCATTTTTTATTAATCGACTCGCTGGCACAAGAAATAGAAATGTCCAGTGGAGCTCATACGAGTGATCAAGAAAAAATGCCCCCCACCTCCCCGAAGGGAATCGTGAGGAAATGCGAATGCATTTTGCGCGCGCTTCACTCCATTTATATATGGTGGTTGTGGTTCGAAGAAGGAAAAGGCGCCTAATTTCTGCAGCCCGGTCGGGAGCACGGCGCAGCGCCTTTCTTTTCTTTTTTTGTGTTTTTTTTTATTTTTTTTTTCATATATAGCTCCGCCGAGCTCCCGCGATGCGAGCGCCCTCACGCGTCAGAGCACGCTCCTCCTCTCCACTCACTCTCCGCTACTCCGCTCGCGCCCGCAGCTGTTGCTATGGGAGAGGATAAGCGCGCGCGCCCGCAGCTGTTGCTATGGGAGAGGGAGTGAGAACGGAGAGAAAACACCTGCCGCGGACAACGCCAACGCCGCACAACGCCGGATGTCTGACATAGCCCGACTATGAAATGCATTCGCATTTAAAATAAATTCCAGCTCTTTATGCCACGTGCCTAATCTGAAAGGTATTGGCCACTGAAAGCACCGACGTTTGCAAACATATTTATAGAGGCTCAGAATACCACCGACTCCATGTATTCCCTTAGCCGGTTTATGGTACGTTGCTGCTTTTCCACGACAACACCTGAATGGACCGCCATTAGTGTTCATACATAACCTTAAAAGCTTTTCAGCATCTTTCTTTTTCTGTTATTTTCTCTATCTTTTTTCGTTGTGTGGCCTCAAAAATCAATATATGCTTCTCTTGTTCGTTCCTTTCTCGGCGAAATATTAAAAAAAACTCACGCCTGCATGCTATCCTTTTGTTTTATAAGCAAAAGCTAATTGGACCTCTGGGAAGAGTTACAGGTGGATTATTCGTTACCACTGCAGTGCCCAGTGAATTACAGTGCAGACATTCATTTGTGCTCAGCACTGCATTACTCGACGTACAAGGCGTACTTGCGTCTTGTGTACATCAGGCATCTTGTACTTGCTTTAGTGAGCTTATTTGGGAAGAACAACGTCCACCCTTGTATATTCCCGCGTAATCAAAGCAAGGTCTTGGTCACCACACACAGGAAGTTATTTCGTGATACCTCTTAATCTCGTACTAATGGCTCTTAACGTAAAGCTTTAATAGCGGATGGTCGATTACGGTGAGAGCATTATAACAGATTGGCACAGCAAATGAAAGTGGTAAGCATCACAAGGACTCGTTCATTTGAAGAAAAGAAGCTGTTTCTTACATATTCTAAATCAAGGTGCTGTTGAGTTCTTTTTTTTCCCCTCAGCCCTCTTAAAGGAGCCATGACACCCAATTTTCGATCGTAATCTGGGTTTAGTGGGTTAATCCTTGCGTATTGACGAACAAGCTGGCGAAATTTTAGCGCATTTGGTCGAGGACTTCACTTATAATAGAATATATTGATCAACACGCGAGTGGCCTGAGAGTCGGGCAACACTGGTGCAATCGCGAGCCGTGACGTAACAAGCAGCTAGCTGTGCGAGTGTCTGCATTACGGCGAACGTTATTGTTCCATGGTCAGCTGCGCGTGAAATCGAGATATTTTAGCTTTCTTCAGTTTGGCACTGAAACTGAATGATCTGCAGCGGCTGAAACTTTGGTAGAAGACGACAGGTTCACTCCTTGCTGCACATGACGTCACATGCACCACGGCAAAAAAAAAAAAAAGATGGGCGGTCGCCGGCGCTGGGCGGAGTTCACAGCCAGCGACTTCAAGGGTGTTTTTCACTGAAATATTCTTTCACGGCCCAATTGTCATGTCTGCATAGGCATAATAGACCCTCGACTTCTAGTTATCCCTGAAAACCACAAAAGGCAGGATGACCGTGTCATGGCCCCTTTAAGATCCCATTCAAGAACAGACAGCCACAAAGTACATTTCCTATGACTCCTGTAAAACAAACACACGATAACATACTTGCAAATATAAAGATTGTGTAGACGTATGGTAAAATTGTGCACGTATGATAAATTGATAAAATTTACTTTTAAAATGCTGTCGACTGGGGAGAGGGGAGAGCCTTTCATGATAACTTGTGTATTGAGCAACCCGTGTGTGCGCGTGCGTGCTTGCGTGCGGGGGGAGGAAGGAAGGGTGGGGCTGTATTGGCATCATTTTTCTTACCCTTATTGCTAGACTCGTCATCTTATTTTGCTGGCATCCAGACAATGGGCAATGAGGAAAATATATTGTCCCCTTGATCAGGTTACTGATATGCACGGGAAACCAAAGTAATGGTTCCAGCATTCAAACATTGCTATAAAAGAAAGCAAAGATTTGCGGGACGGGGAAGTATTCTACCACAGCCCTTCCCTAAATAACTCGCTACGTCCGTCCAGGCCATTATTAGATGCGAAGCGTCTTATGGCGAAGTTCAATCCGGTGGTGGTGGTAATGGTGGCGGTGGTGGTGGTGTGCGGCCGATCACCCTTACTGCGCATGCGCAAACCCTTTCAAAAAAAAATAAAGATAAAAAATTGGCCGCGTATCTGCGTACTTCGCTGCAAATGTCGTCGAAAGACGATAGTCGTCTGCCGGCCGTACTACTATGTTTTGCCTTGCCTCAGACAGCGCCTCCTCTACGTTGAATCGGCCGCATCTGGCTGGCATTGATAATATAGAGGAGGCGCTGCGTGAGATATGGACGCCATCTGGCAGTAGCATCGGGAAACACGAGCTTGTGCAGAACCCAGGGCCCCTGCCAGGCTCTTTCGTGCATAGCGTCGCATTTTCAGCGCAGCCTAAGAAACACTAGGGTCTTTAAAATTACGTATCTATGTATTTTCTAATAAAGAAACACACCATCTAGAACTAACGTATTGATGTTGCGCCTCAGTAATGCGTAACATTTGCTTTTTGATCGACAATGTTCACAATGTATGAACGCAGCCGCTTGTGCAAGATGAATGGGCGTTCAGAAAGTGGTTAAACTTTGGCCGGGTGGCTGAATCGAGGAACAGACAGACAGACAGACCAAAATTTATGCGATGAAGTATCCCAAGAAAGACTATCGTCTTTAAAATTATTTTTTATTTTGATTTGCAAGAGGCTGCGCATTGTGTGTTCGGTTCGCAACCCTAGCTGTCTTCGATCTCAGCCGGCCTGTACGTGTACGCCTATTAATATGTGCACTTAAAGCTTCACCGAACGAAGTATAGTCTTATCACCGAACTTCGCACGGGAAGCATTCATCTATTCTGTTATCCGAGCACGTAGACTTATTCCCACCCCATGCTTTCTAAAGTCACGGACGAACTCCTTTTTTTTTTTCTTTTCTTCGTAATCTATCTCCACAACAACCTCAAATAAGTGTAGCAGGTGACTTCGTTCACGATGCTTTAAAGTATGCCTTCGATATTCCTCTGGTTTAAAATTCGTTTCGGCGAGCGAGGCCAGCGCGTGCCGGTGGAGCCCCGTATTGATGTTGGGTCGGGAAGCAATATGCAAATAACTGTATACGTGCTTCTATTTCTGAGTAGGCGCGTGCCACCATGATTGCGGCAAGTATCCTTCACATATAATACAATGTTGTTCGCCACGTGGCTAGAGAGAGCCAATTTTTTTTACTGAAATTTTTTTACTCAGAAAGACTCAAATTTTAAACGAATTCAGAATGTATTTCAGGAAGAAGTTCAAGTGTCTTTGACGAGTGGTGTGCTGTAGGAGTACTGTACCTACATCTTGTTCTATTAAGGATGACAATACGGGTGCCATAGTTATTGATATTAAACTGCGATCGGCCATAATGCAGCAAATGAACATGGATGTAATAAAGAACAATGCCAGGATTTTGTGTCTTCTGCTTGCTTGTCTACGTCTTCTCTTGCTTGTCTACTCCAAACTCAACTTTCAGAATTCAAGTTGTGCTCTTGCATGAGTGTGCGGACAAGTTGACGGAATCACTGCGGCGATTCTCGCACGAAATCTAGTTCCAAGCCTGATTCTGAATTTCATATATTATTCGTATGTTTTGAGGCGAATGTTTCCGAATAAAAGAAACACAGACCTGAACTTTCACTACTAAAGCCCTCAAAACGCTTTGGGTCGTGCAGTAAATTGTGCTTTTAAATACGGAAAAGCTAGTTTTGAAAAAGAGACATGAATCTTATGCACTTCTGTGCATTTGAGACACTGAGAAAAACAATTACTTTCATTTCATTGTAGCAACTTCTCTTCAAACTCACTTATCTAAAGAACAGTTAACAAGGCTTTCTTTTATAGGCATTTTTATAGCATCTTTGAGATTAGGAAAATGTTGCTTATACAGGGATTGCTCTTACCTTGCTTAATAAACTAAATCAGTGCGTTCTGTGGTCGGGTGGCGATTAAGTTAGGTCCCAAACTTGAAGAAACTTGTAGCGCACAAAAAACAAGGACGAAGGAAGACGGGACGATGCGCTGAACTTCCAACAAAATGTTTATTGAAAGGATCTGAGACATATATGTTCCTCGTGCGCGCAGGCGGTAAGAGACCCGGGTGGGCCGACTAAGCAAATCAAAAGAACGATGACTAGGGGGCGGGAGCACTTCTATAATGCCGAACGAAGTGATACACATGGACACGTGCGGAGCCACACCACTATGTTTTGTTCAGGAATGCAAACTATTTTTCCGTCAAGTCGATAGAAGCTGTGCTAATGCAGGAAGCTCCCGCTTTCGCGATTTCGATTGCCTCGATGATTTCGCGGGTTGTCTTGTTATTACTAGTGCCTATGACGATGCAGTTATTAAATGAAGGTGCGCACCCGCAAGTCCGGCAATGCTGAGTGAGATGCCCTGCTGCTATATTTCGAAAACTGTTAATATGCTCGCGAAGTCTGTGATTAAGGTACCCAGCGGTTTGTCCAACGTAATGTTTACCGCATGACATTGGGAAAGAGTACCCCACACCACAGCCACAGGTCAACATGTCCAGCCAAGCGTCCCTAGGTTAGTGATGCAGAACTATCAATGGCACTATCGATAATGAGTAACTATCGAACTATCGACTGTAGAAGAAACTATCGATAGCGCTATCGATATTAAGTTTCATAGTACTATCGATAGTATAAAATGAACTGCGCGACCACATTGCAGCGTAAACTTGACTCCCCGATTATATGGTAGAGCAGGAGAAGCAGGCTGAAGGGCAAGAAAGTTGACATGCTTGCGTTGCCTTCACCAGAACGATTGACTGACACGTTATAATTAAGCTGAACTGTTCAGCTTTAGCGGAAAGGAAGCCGTTACATGTGGCGGAACTGCGCGGCTTCAAACTTATATCGCAGTCGTGATTTCAAAATAAAAAATATCAAAAGCTAAGTTTTTAATTGTGAGGTGTAACTGGGTACTTATGAATATGAATTTATTCATGGACATATTCTGGCATTTTGATTGCGGCAATAATTTATTTCTTTCGCCAAAAGATTGCTCATCAATTAAGCGAACTGAGTGCTGCTGATAGTAGGTTATCGCAAATGATTTGGCAATGTCGCCGCCCAAGAAGAGCATAATTATTCACAGTTACTATAGATTATAATATCGGCAGCAATACTCCTGATGGTACTATTGATTACTCTGTCGATAATATCGATTGTTTATCGATAGTAGTACCGTCGATAGTTTCTTTACGCTATCAATAGTTAAAAAGACTATCGATACTATCGAGAGTCCATTCAGCGAAAGTTCTGCATCACTATCCTGGGTACCATGGGGGGGACCGGCTTGCCGTCCATTCATCTCAAGTGGCGTGATCACGCTCACAGTAAAGCGCTCAATACAGGCCATAAAAAGGCTGGCAATGCTCAAACCCGGGCTGAAATGAACGAACAAGGTCTAAAATAACAAAATTAACAAAAAATATCGAAGAAGTAATCGCATGAATAAACTTTAAACCGCTAAAACGTTTTGGAAACATGGAGCTGACTCCTGCGGGGCACAAGAGAGGGCGGCATCACCTCGCCGAGCGGGCAAATGCCGCTTCCCCTGCGCTGCCCAGCGTCGGCGCTGCATCGCTACATCACCACATCTGATGGGGGGAAACAACCTGACGGAACTCGCTGCAGACGACGGGTATCTAAAATGCCGTAACAAGCAGGAAGCTGATACAGCGCAACAAAAAGTAGCGCACATGTCGCACGCCGAGTTTGTGAATCTGCCTAACTAGATTCTACTCTTGCCGAGGAAACCCTACATGCTTACCTCAAACATTGGCATGATTGACGCTGTGGTTAACGGAGCAGTGGGAACTATACGAACGGGAATCTCTGGGTGTCTGTGCGACGCACTGCCTAAGGTGTTTCACAGTGGTGAAACTGCCATACGGTTTTTTTTCTCTCTTTTTTTTAGATTAGAGCAACATGGATTGGAGCATGTTGACTCTTGGCACAGGCGAGAGCCGATCATCATTCATTAACCGGTTGACAAAGACCAACAAATGCTTCGTATTTCCACTTCACTACACATGCAGTTAAGACTGCAAAAATAATGTATCCTATGCTTTCCTTGCCTTCATTGCCTCTTGATTTCCTGGGGCTCTGGCTAACAAAGAGCAGCCTAGTCTTTTACGAGGCTCACCGTTATCGCCATTCGATAGGCATAGATAGACGAGCGCTGTTGCCTACCCACTGTTTCGATGACGTACGCGCAGACGGAAATTGCTACGAACGTCCATTACTCTAGCTTCCGGGTTGTGTGATCAGACTGTTACTTTACACACCATGCGTCGTATATGTTTAGTTAAAATAAGCGATTTCTAGGGGTTAGGTAAAGATGAATTGAAAAGAAACAATGACGGAACTCTTTCCGCCTTATATGCGCCATCGCCGAGTGGAGCTCATTATTCCGTGCCCCGCAGTAACCGCAGCAAATTCTGCGACGCCATTTCCACTTTGTTTCGGGGACGACCGTTTCCGGATTGGTGCTTCTTTCCCTTTGCTCGTCGACGGTTCAAATGTCTTCGCAGTCTTCGCTGTCCTGGCTGAAAACAAGCGTGCGCTCGGAGTTTTTACAGGCGAAAACGAAGCGTTGCGAGATGTCTTTGCAACGGAGGATTTCTGTTTCGGTGACTTTACGAGTATATCTAGCACGCTCGCTCCAAACCATTCTCCCACGTCTTGCATGACAGCTCGTTATGTTTTTCCTCTCACGCGCGTTTGACCTGTCATTTGTTTTTGCATACTTTTTTTTTCCTTTGCTGTTTTGGTTCTGTTCTGCGAAGTTCGTCGTCGAAGACGCTGACTGAAACAAAATCTAAGCATAAAGGCAAGCAGTAGTGTAGCGGAGCAAGGCCACCATTCAACGGACAAGCCAAGTGCGAAGTGTCGCTGCATGCCTACATGGTTTTGACGCTGGGCGTCGCCGTGACTGGGGATGATAATCCCTGCATTTGTATGCGTCCCGTCTCTTTCCATTTGACCCCATCCGTTGTCGAGTGCGCCCTCTCGTCGAGCAGTGACGACGACGACGCTGCGGGACGCGCGTGTTCCTTGCGTTTTAAATTTCCACCCCCAACTGATGTCGCGTTGCTGTTTTAGATATTATTCTCCTCGCCTTTGAAGCCGCGAGTTTGCCAACAAGGGCGCGACTTCTGCACGCGATTACGCTGAAAGAAGAGACTAACATAAACGCGCTCGCACGCGATAGAGAAAAAAAGGACGTGCTTCGATTTCAGCACGTTCCGCGCGTGCAATCCCCTTTCGTGGCTATCACGTTGTAACAGGTGGCGTGAGGATGGATTACGTTGTGGGCGCCATCATGCAGTGCTGCGAACGTGTCGGACCGAATCGTGAAAGCTCTTCCGCTTGCTCCATTATCAGTTGTGCTTTTTACGTGCACTGAAGTCTGGGCCTGGTTGCCTTTCGCCGTCCGTGGTGTGCGCAATAAGAAGGGCTCTGCTCAAGATCGCGACATCGTTCGTTGTCAGAGAGAATGACGATATCAAATACAGATTACACGGCATTATGCGCGGCTGTACTCAGGGAAGAGAGAGGGAGGATATACGCGGCAACGATGCTACCAGTTTGAATCTGGTTTCCCAGCCTACATTGTCCGAAGGAGACGCGGCAAAAAAAAAAAAAAAAAAAAAAAAAAAAAAAAAAAAAAAAAAAAAAAGGCAAATGAAGGAAAGACGAAGCGATGCTCGCACGTAAATTCATAATTCACCGCAATATCAAAGGTATTTTGCCGAGCTCAGTCGTCGTCACAAAAGTGTGGAACTGCTCTCATGACCAGCAGAACGGATGCTCAGTCAACACTATGGTCCAAGTATAGGTTTCATGGAAACACTACTTGAAAATGGCGTTCGTGCTTTTCGTTCATGTGGATGCTTTACGTTGTACGTGAATTTTAACGCGAGTGCATATTGTTTGCTGATACTAGGTTGGTTCGATTTGTTTCGTTAGCCGTTAACTTTTGTAGTCTCAATTGGTATGTAGGCTGTTTGTCCAAGGTTAGTGCGCTCATGCGTAAATTGGCAATCCAAACATTATTTTACTAGTTATTGAAATAGCCGCATTTAATACGTCCACCTTAATAAGCAACAAAGTACGCACTAAAACGTTACAGACTTTGAAATAGTCAAGATTGCCCCAGACAGACTACTAGAGCATGAGTCAAATTATCTGTTGCATTTCATTCTTAAACATACTGAATTTAATAAAGTACAGCAAGAACCGCTATTGCCTACCATGGGAAATAACCAAGATCGGTGCAAGTATAGAGGTTCACTATAATACAACTAATTCTAGTAGGGCAGGAATTGCTGTTTAGTCATATGATGTTTGCGCAAGAGCAATAGTTAGTTGCCCTTATTCCTCTTTATCAAAGCGAAAGAAGATTGATCATACAAACGAATAAGCAGCAAACAAGCTTTGACACTATCTTTACTCAGTGTAACACGCTTCGCCCAACCACGTTAGCTTTTACTTTGCAAGCAATTCCCGAAAACCTGAGACCGTGCAAGCGCGGGGTCTTCCATGCGCAAACTTCCTCTCGGCCAGCGTTGTTCGTTGGGCTTCATTGTTTACCCGGCCAGGAAATCAGTTTAGCTCGGAGCAAGGGAGCAATCGCTGCTTCGTCCTGCAGTGTACCCAACGATCAGCCAAGAAATGACGAGAAAAGTAGCAAGAAAAGCAAGAAAAAAAATAAAAGAGTACGGAAAAGTAAAAATTGTCCCTACGGGTTTATTATCGATGCAACGAACTTGGGTTTATGACTGCGGAAAGAGTGCACTGATGCAAACATGATAGCCGATGTGAAAGTAAGCTAAAGCAAACGGTCTTCCGAGTCATAAAGTAAAAAAAAAATGATAGAGAGGAAAAAAAAGTGTATTTTGCCTCGGCCTATTACACCCCCCCCCCCCCCTTACCAAAAGTAGAAATCAACCAATTTCTCGCACTGCTACGCAACAAAGAACGGCTCAAGTGAACCTAAGTACATGCTGCAAGATATTATGAAAGAAGCAAAAAATGAAATAAAGAAAGAAAAAACTGGCACGCAAAAAATAATGCGTGAGAGGGTGGCCGCAGTGAAAAGGTTTATAACGGATCAAAGACTTCAAGTGCAAATAACGTCGCCCTTTCATCTCTGTGAAATGAACTGTTACGCGTGAAGTATGGATATGCGATAAAGTGTACAACAATGTATGAGCTCTAGTGCCAACATAAAATCATTATCAAGAAGTGGAGGCATCGCTGCTATGCAGTTTTAAGGTAGCGTAAAAGTCAGTAGATGTTTTGCCGCTTTCTTGCTGCAGCTGGCCATGTGTGGCGGCGCACTCCTGCTGTTCCATATGTATCCATGGTATCGGCGCGCTTGAACAGCTGACGCTTACCTCTCCCCCTCCAGCACGTATCCAGCACGTAAATATGAGCACGAATTTTCATATACACGTGTGCGCGTACACATGTAAATGACTATGAAGAGCAAGGAGAGTCCGGCTGCCTAGTAGTTTTTATAAACGGCGCCATGAACGGCCACAGAGAGAGAGAGTCTAAAAAGAGACATAACAGGCATCTGTATTCAGAACCAAATAACTAAATTAACTGCATGTCTGAATTCAGGGCCAAATAATTTAAAGTCACAAAATACTTAACATACGTAGATTAAAGCCAAATTATGCTCAGGTTGCTCCATATGGAACATTCACCCATTCTGCCTCAGTAACGAAGCGTAATCAATGCTTGATCATTCTCGAAAAATAAGTTGAAAGCTTCTTTGAATTTTCACTTGGACGAAGCTAGAGTACATTCACAAAGAAGGCTTTTGAACGACAGCATTCACATCCGATGTTTCAAGATAGTGGAACCACCGCGGTGGTGCAGCAGTCAATCATGCCGTACCGTTGTTAACAGATGGTCGCAGACCCAGTTCCGTAATTTGGCAGCAACTTAGAGAAATTGAGGCAATCAAAAATAAACTAAATCACTGTACTTGTGTTCGTTACTGACCACTGCGCCTATCTGAGGACCTTAATGAAGCTAAATCTCTCAAATAGCTTTTACAGCGGACCTGTTAGGGTCGAGGTTCGCCGTGTGTCGTGCATGGGAAATTATCGACATCATAAACCGGCACGTGCTCTTTCGTCCTCTTCTTGATCACCTTCCTCTTTTTCCACTTCTGTTTCACTCCTATGACATGTGCGCAGATTTGTCCGGCGTGGGATGCAACACTTCTGATGAAGGAGAGAACGAATATGGAGAAAGAAAGAAAGATATAAAAAGAGAGAAATCCTTGCTGAAAAAAAAAAATCTTAGAGTGGCGAGGCTTGAACCCACGTCCCCAATATGCGAAGGCGTGCCTCGTAGCCACTCGGCCCTCTAGGAACGTCAGCAGAGCATAGTAGCATAGCCTTGTATAATAGTGTCGCAACGCGAAAGCACAGGACACATGACCACGTAGCGACAAGGAAAAGCAAGGTCTGTATTGACAGATCAAAAGAGCAGACGCCTCAATGTCGTCTTCCTCAGAGGATCGATGGTTGCCGCTCGTGCTCGTCACTTCGTTGCCCTCTGTCATTCTGCGGGCTTTTTGGTCGCGACAATATGGTATAACAACGTGGCAATATAGTATAGCAGTATAGTATAGCAAAAGAGAAGTGAGGTTGAGGGGCATGGAAAGGACGAGGGGAAAACGAGTACAGAGAGAGCAAAAAAGAAATAGAAAGAGAGCAATAGAAATATAGGGAAGAAAGAAAGAAAAAGATAGAAGGCGAGAGAACGGGTACAGAGAGAGAAAGAGAGATACAGAAAGAGAAAAAAGAGAGAAATAAATGTAACAAATAGAGAAAAATATAGAAATACAGAGAAAGAAATAGGCTTATAGAGAAAGAGATAGAAAGACCCAGACACAAAAAGAAAGAAAAAAAAGGGAGCAAGCATAGCCATGTATATAGTATATCGAGGGATGAGAAAAAGAGATGGTAAAAGCCTCGCCAAGCCAGCACTTGCTGGCTACCCACCAGCTCTGCTGTGACCCAGCTTGCGCGTCTTAGTGCAAGCTCCGCTAACTTTTTAATATCCTAACAACCAAGTGGAAAGAGGTAGCCGTTCGCCAAGCAATGATGACAACAACTCCTTCATTTATTTTTGATTTCAATAAAAAAAGCATTGTAGGAAACCTTGCAGAAGTTACGGAACAAGAGTTTACAACGGGTTGAAGACGCTTTCATCATCTTTAACTTCAGTATGCCTGCGCAGTAAGAAAATCATAACATCAAATGTAAGCAGTGGTCAGGTTCGGGTGTCAGAAAGTTAAAATTTATTATATCATATAGCCAATATCAAACTTTTCTTGTGCCCTGTAGTAGATTTCTTCTGAAGCTGCTAGAATTGGGACTGGTTCTTTTCGGCGAGGCAACGCCGGGTTCGAGCTTCGCGATGGAGACCACCACCGCCTTTGAGACGTTGACCCGGAGGAAGACGCCATCACCGCTGGACGTTTAAGCAAACGCAACTTTATCTACAAAGTCTTTACAAAGCAAAAAGAGAACGGACCGCAGTGAAGCCTACAGCAGCAGTGCCGGTTGTCTAGCCGGCAAGCTTTCCTAGTAGCAAAAGACGTCCCTGCCTTCTCGGGTGCTCCTTCTATCCCTTGTCTCTCCCGAATCACTCCTCGGTGCCTGCGGTCATCGACACCAGTCAAGACCGGGAGGGCAGTTCCGTGGAAGAAGCGGAGGGGTGAGTCCAGCCCACTCCAGCTCACGAACGTCGACCGATGTGGGGAGCCGGGAGGAGGGGGGTGGAGGGGGGGGGGGGTGTCCCATCGAGCGTGACCTTACACCTGTGATCAAATGAAATCCACTCACTCTGCTTCTAATAGTCGGTGCTCACGTCCGACACTGTCGCAGATCTGCCGTGGTTCCATCTGCCATACCTATTGATCGGTAGCACATCGATCTAATGCACCGTGCTCTATTTACTGGGCGGGTAGAACAAAGCGGATCGTGCATAATTTCTACACAGACGATGGTCGTCGCAACTTCCTTTCGGGCCTTCGGCAATGTTTACGTGGTGTCACTCACACCGGGAGCAAGGCGTCACCAAGTGCTTGATAAGCCTTTCTTGCCATAGCGACGGCAATCAGACGAGCGTGCATGGCGTAATATAATGGAAGCGATAGATATGAAACGAGCGCGCCATGTCTGATTTCAGATGAAACGAGCGCGCCATGTCTGATTTCAGTATGCTCATGAGAGTCTTTGTGAACATCTCCCATCCTTCGTACAAGCACCAAGGTACGAGCCATTAACGATGCTCTGTGTCTGAGAGAAGTTGCACGCCCGCTTACAAAGCGCTCTTCCTGAAAAAAAAAAAAAAAAAAAAAAAAAAAAAAAAAAAAAAAAAAAAAAAGAAGAAAAAAAAAAACGAAAACGACTGGCAAAAGTCGACTGACTCGCAACTTTGCATGAAAATTGCAGAGGTTCTCTTGCAAGAGAGAAAATGAACAAATAGAACATGAATAAATAGGGGCATTATCTCGTCTTGTTTGAGAAATTCTTTACTGAAGGCTTGTTCACATTTAGCAGAGAGTAGTTTCCTTGCTCGGACTTCCCGCCTGGTTACGGCTGGGTACCCGCGCCATATGCTTATTTCGGTGGCTCGTGTCCTACTAAGAGCAGGGCCACACGATAAAGATAAAAAAAAGCTAAAGTTCGTTGTAGGACCATACGTGCATAAGGTCGGGCACAATCTGAAGAAGATAGGCATGCGCGCTGGTGTAAACGTAATCTTTTCCGCCCCTAACGAAGTGTCTAAGCTTTGCTCGCTTGTTAACTCTTTTGCCAATAAGAAACCAGAATGTGCCAAAAAAACACAGTGAGCGGTTTGTTAAGTGTGAAGAAGGTGTCGTCTACTTGCTGCCCTTGACCTGCGGGAAAAAGTATATTGGACAGTCCGGTAGGTGTCTGGACGACAGGCTCAGGGAGGGGGCACAAGAATCTAGTTGGGAAGGCAATCGTTCCAGGCCACAGGTCACTTGTCGACGCACTGCAGAAGTTGTGCTTGTGAAGTGCTTTTCGGGAGGTGCATGCTTGCTTGCTTGCTTGTGCCTTGATTTTTGAGTCCTACCCACTAAGGGGCATTGGTCATGAAACCGGCGGTTAATAAAAGGGTAATTTTTGTTCAAGTACTTGGTGATCAGACAAGAAAAAGATAAGCTGACACGAGAAGTAGTAGAACCGTATGAAATTGATTGTCAAAAAGAAAATTGCGTGAGCGCTCCCTCCGTGACCCTCTCAAAAAAGGAGGTAGAATTTTTGAACGTTGACAAGCCGTAAGCAGAGCGCAACAATGATGAGTGTTGTTTTCTAACTATCTTTTGTTAGTGCTTGGCCTAAGAGTGCGGTCATTGGCTTGTTAGGTCCATATAAGCTTGCTCCATCAGAAATGAAGAGTCAGTGGCAGTTCAGCGCTATGTCTTGTGTATTCTTGCTTCGTTCCCGCCTATGTGCGCTGTAGCCTTTCATGAATAAATAGAGGCGAGAGCAATGACTTTTGTACGACAGTGGTTGATGTCAGGCAACGCGTACTGCATTCGTGCCCTCTACACGAGCGTACAATTCTTTAATGTTATCGAGAAAGTCGTGAGAGGTGACTACACAAGCAACAACAGCGGCTCGCGCTTGCAGCGCTAAAAGTGTCTTCGTTTCTGTCTTCGTGCACGTGAGTGGTCGATGGTGTTTGAGTAAAAAACTTATTTCCTCCAGTTTTATCGAATAGCCGCTTTCGTGCCTGACGGCAATAGCAGCACGCTTAACATGAGACGGACGGACGGACGGACGGACGGACGGACGGAGGGACGGACGAACGGACGGGCGGACGAATGGATGGATGGATGAATGGATGGATGGATGGATGGATGGATGGATGGATGGATGGATGGATGGATGGACGGACGGACGGACGGACGGACGGACGGATGGATGGATGGATGGATGGACGGACGGACGGACGGACGGACGGACGGACGGACGGACGGACGGATGGATGGATGGATGGATGGATGGATGGATGGAAGGATGGATGGATGGATGGATGGATGGATGGATGGATGGGTGGAAGGATGTATGGATGGATGGATCATCCTTTAAGTGATCATTGTGTAGCAAGGGGTTGGGAAAGGAAAGTGAGCTTGAGGATGAGGTAAAGGAGGAGGGGAGAGAGTAAAGCGCAGCACAGAAAGAATGAGAAGGAGAAATAGAGAGAGACAGATAAATGCAAAAAGAAAAAGAAAGAGGGACAGTGACAACATCAACGAAAGAGAGAGAGAAAAAGAAGTAGAGAGAAAAAGAGACAAAAGAGGAAGCACACATCGCGTCGTCCAGCGACGAGATACCGCTCCACCTGGCCAAGCTGAACGTGTGCAGTAGTTAAGCCACGCCCACCGACGGAGACATCGCGCGCAACCTCCGTTCTACAGTGCATAGCCTGGGTGCGTACTCCCGAGGAGGAAGCCGCTCATCTTTAAGCTAGACGTGACGGTCGACGGAAAGTACGAGCGGGGACGGGCCCGCGCTTCGCTGTACCAAGCTTTGCGCGACGTAGTGCAAACTACCCGTAATTTTTTTTCTCTGTTTATATCGTTTTATTTATTTATTTCTCTTTCTTGTTCTTTCTATCTTTCCTTCTCGTTCTTCCCTTTCTTTATGTTTCTCTCTCTCTTTCACGCTTTCGTCTGTCTTTCTGTCCTTTTCTCTTTCTCTCTCAGCTTCTTTCTCTTTCTGCCTTTCTTTATCTCATTTCTCTTTCTCATTCTTTCTATGCTATGCTTTAATTCCTCCCTTCCTCCTTTCACCCCTTACACCCTCACATCTCTCCTCCCCACCCTTACGTTCCCTCGCCCATCGGAATTATTTGCACCCCGCGCCGGACAAATCGGCGCACGTTTTCTGAAATCGAAGTAGCAGTTGAAGAAGAGGACGAAGAGGTCGATGATAGCGCATGCCACTTCATGATGATGATCATTTCTGTTCACGCGTCATGGGCCAAAGGCGAGCTTAAACCACTCCGCTGTTAAAATGCTAATGCATTTTTTAATATTAGGGCGAGTGGTAGGGAAATTTTCACTGTCCATGTTAGGAGCCCTGCCCTAGGTCACTGAGTCTTTTCGTCGACGTTTGGTGTTATCGGTGTTGTGCGACGTAGCATAAATCGATTAACTGATCGCGTTCATCTTGAATGCATGTTAGTCTACGCAAAAACTCGCGCATGCGTAAGCTGCGTATGACTCCTCTGTTACGATGAGGTAAGCAACTGCGGATGTTTTCTCACATGCGAAAATAGGAAACCCTGGATACGAGCAAAAGTTTCCTTTTTTTTATTATTGATATAATGTAAGGAGATGTCGGCGCACAACTAAGGCACCCGCTGCTCCTTAGTTCTTGAGAGGAACGAGCTTACAACATGCAGGGTTTGCGATTACTTATCTAACAACTTTCTCACAGTAACACAAGGTGCAATAGGGTTATTAAAAAACTAAAAAAAAAAACTGTCAAAAAAACGTTGTCGCAGTGAGACCACTAATCTTTATACAATGCGTTTAATGTCTGCTTACTTTGATGTTCTTTCTTTAAAAATATCGCTGTGCAGTGAAATGTGTGAAATTAATATTTGTAGATTTTTCAGTAAGCTTCCATTTGACCGCAAAAAACACATTTCTCTTCCGCCTTCTTTTTTCAACTTGTCTGCATTCAGTGCAATTCACTGATTTCACAGTTTAGCGTGCCACTCATTCAATTATTCGTCACGCCTTCTCTTTTCATCTTCTCGATATTCATTGCAATGCGGCCATTTCACACGTTACTGTACGACGCATTTAATTATTCGACAATGCAGAATTTTCTGGTGAAGGCAGCCCCACAATGCAATTCATAAGGTTTAGAATTTCATGCCTCTAAATCATGCCTCTAAATAAAGAAAATGACTGAAATGTTAGCTGTTCACTTTGACGACGGAAAAGAGGGTCGGTACGCACAATGTACACTGCCAGTGATGGAGGCATGTGCAGCTGTCATTCGAAGATGTTATTTATACCAAACGTATTTTTCACTCTCCCTCGCTGCGCGTTCGCCATTGCTGCAGTGAAATGCTCGAGTGAAAGTAAATGCTCCAGAGATGTGTGCATACGCGTACCTTCGCAGCAAGCTCTCGACGAGCGAAAAAAAAAAATCTTCCACACTCACATCATCTCGCCTGGTGGATAGGCCAGGGTGTCTCGGGAGATGCTTTCAGCGTTCTAATGCAGCCGTCTGTCAGCCAGAGACTGCGCAGGCACGCAATGGCATACAGAGCGTTTCCATAAAACACGATGGTGTGGCCTTCCCGCTTGAAGAACGCTAGATTGTTCCATAGCGCATGCCAAGAAATGGAAAAACGATCTCTATTCACTCCATCGGTGCGGCGCGCGATCGAAAAGCCATTCCGAATCCTCCACGCCCCCCTCCCCCCTCTCCCCCCCCCTCTCCTCCCTCCCCGCTTCGGACACGTATATATATGTAAAGAACGTCAAAGTGCAACTTTGCAGCGGGCGAAAGAAGCCAACAACTGAAACAACGCACACGTCTCTGTATACATGTAAAAAGATGTATGTCTCTTGTTCCTCGTGAAGTGCATTTATGGATCTGCTTGTTTCGCCGCGCCGCTCCATACGCAAGCTGAGGATATAACTTCCCAAACCTCGCATGCTCACAGATACACTTGAAGCTAGAACTTTCCGGAACTTGTGTGCACGAAGGCTTTGAAAGATGCTATGCTCGCGAGCACACACGGCCGGTTATGAAGGCCCGCAGCGAAATACGGCGTTGGCGTTTGGAGACAATGGAGCGGGTTCTGAAGCCAAGTTTTCAGCTTGGATAATAAAATAAAAGACCGTTTCCCCTCGAATTCAATGCGGGCTCAGTGCGCTGTGAGCAATACAGTTGTACTAGATGTATATATCACTTCGTGGATGAGCGTCCACGCCTTTGTACATTCCATCATGCTGTCTCTATTTCACCTTTTATATATAGTTTGTAGCATGCAACGACTCATAGCTGCCACGACGCAGACAGCCTTTATTCTGGGTTGTTACTGCGTTCCAGTGTACCGTGCTCACCACATTTTCTCTTAGTGAATAAAGGAAAACATAGAAGAAACGAACAATGTTCGCGAACACGAACTCGTATAGGCGGTTGCCCCGTGTAGCCATAGGCTTTGCTGCAGATAGTCCTGTTCGCCTCCCTTATAATCTCTTGAAACGTCCGGCCCTTTTCATTGCACGCAACAAAGCGAAAGAGAGAAGCCTGGTGAAGCTCGGCGTAGGCGTATTTTTAAGCGTTCCGGCTGCAGTTTCTTACTTCGTTTCATCTTGCCGTCCTAGAGAGCAACTAAAATGAAAAACGTTATGCCTGAGCAGTTTTATTTTCCACCGCCATGACGCTCTGCGCGCGCTCTCAGGTATGCATTATGTAGGCAGCCTCGGTATAGGGTGCAGTGAGAAAAAGAGATAAGCTCGAAAGAAAGCAAACAAGATAACCACATACCTACATAAGCACGTGACGAAGTATAGAGAAATAAAATACGACCTGTAAAGAATTTTTCGGGCAGCGAATTCCGTTCGCGCTGATTGAGACAGATTTTCGCTCTGAGGCAGTCTCGTGGATGCGTGGTCTCTGCACTGCGCAGAGAACTTTTCCGAGCGAGCTTCACGCGCAACTTTCGGACACGCTCCGGAATCACTTCCCTGTGTAGCCGTTCTAATCAAAGGTGTAACTATGGGGTGTTAGTACATTTAGTACTTGTGAAAAAAACGTGCCACATCAATAAAAAAGAAAACTTCTTTTTAGCGCATCTTCTATAAAAAAAAAGCAAAGAAACGAAAAGGAAGAACTCCTTCACACTGCATATTTAAATATGACTATGTCTCGAAACCACACAGACGCACAAATACATACACAAACATACGCACGTGCGAGCACACACGAAACGCGCACACATAAAAGTTGGGAAACAGTTTGCGATACCAACTGATGAAGTACTTCTAGGCCATGGCATTTAAGATATAGAAGGAGCATTAGGCCTGCCTTACGTGATTATTCAACGACCAATATACCTGCACCCTTTGGAAGATATAGCAATAGCAAGGTTTCTATTATGGGATCGTCAATAAACGGAACATGAGCAGACCACGGTACTGTCGACATCTTTATACATACATTCGTGCTGACGTCAGCAATGTGTGCTTAGTTGCCCGCCTTGTGCATGTGTTTCAAGTGTTGGAAAGCGCTCGCTTGCGAAATCCTGAGGGCTGCATCGCATATTTGCAATACCCGTTTGAAGCTCGCGTTTTAAATCGACGAAGCACGATATTATGTGTCCTATCTCTAAAACAATACAGACGAGCAAATTGTGCAAGCTATTGCACTACACACAGAATCAGGGAGAGTTACGCCCAGTGCATATTTGCCATCGATAAAATTTTTTTTTTCATTTCTGTCCACTATAGAGAACCACATAGATTTTAGCTACTTCATCACGCGTTTCGTACAAGTCACGCACTCAGTATGTCAACACTGAACACTTAGAGCGAAAGAAATCGCTGCATAAATTGATTGGTCTAAATTATGATTGTAAACCCAAATAGCATAATGTCAGCGTTGTGAAAACGCACAAAGCATCTTGACAATGATGTGCTTACACACTGAACAGTTTAGATTAGTGCCATATTACTGCCCAGTTTTGGTGTGTGTGTGTGTGTGTGTGTGTGTGTGTGTGTGTGTGTGTGTGTGTGTGTGTGTGTGTGTGTGTGTGTGTGTGTGCGTGTGCGTGTGTGCGTGTGTGTGTGTGTGTGTGTGTGTGTGTGTGTGTGTGTGTGTGTGTGTGTGTGTGTGTGTGTGTGTGTACAACAAACATACCTTCCTTGGGCAAACTGTTGCCTTCATTTTTAGTGGACCAGTGGTGAGGTGGGATTTACCAGATGTCTGCGGCACATACCCGTTTATGATGATGATAGTTTTTGTGATAGGCCGCACAGTGGCACATACCCGACAGGCCGAACAAATTACGGCTAGGCTAAACGGTTTCGCTGTTAAAATTTATCAGAGACAACATGGTAGCCTCACTACGACACAGAAAATAATATTTTACGTAATTATCCATTATGACACTCATCATGCCTGTCGCAACTGAGTATTCTCATCTAAAATCTAAAATCTGAGCAGCAGAGTAATATGTTGCCATCGCCGTCGCCGTCGCCGTCATGTCACGTATAAAGTCCAAATTGATTAAATCCCACCACGCATCGTACGTTCTGCGCGCGCGTAATAGCGCGCTAGTGGGGGCTTGAGCAGCAACTGTGAACTTTGAATTTAAGGGCGCGGTCGCCATCGCTGGCGCGCGCGCTGTCTCGCTGTCTCGGCAGCCATCAGCGGGCGGCTTGTATACCCTCCTACGAGCTGCGCTCTGGACACGAACAGAGTGCGCGAAAAATGTCCGTGGAGCGGGCGTATTCTCTTACATGAGCGTCTTGTAGGATCCAGAAGAGTTAGCTGCCTGCCTCACTTAGTATAACATTACAATTTGTTACTATAGCATTCATTTATTCGCCCTTGCGGTGAAACTGTGACTTTTTTCAATCATGTACAACCAACAATACCAGCTTCCCGCACTTTTAGTTCATAGGCTGTTGCAAGCTCTTGAATAACAACGAGCTGCTTTCCCTGAATGTGGCCGACCCTGCAAAGGTGTGGTTTTATCTGAAGTCTGGTTGGGATTTACATGGTGGCCAGAAGTGGTTGATATATGATAATCTATTTGATAGTCAGCTTGGGTTAAGCAATGCCGCATTTTTGTTCACTGATCTCTGCCACTGGCTGCGGAAATAAATGTGCGATATTCACAAGAGTAAGCAGCATCGCGAACTGCGTGGGCGCGATAATTTGAAGTCCAAAGGGTAGCATTCTCAGGGTGTCATAATCCAGATGGATCATTGTAAGGGGGGAAGGAGAAGGGCACTTCCTCTTGAGCGCGATGTGAATTCTAGAGCACAGATAACACTCTCATTACTCCCTGTGGTACAGTCGATGAACAATGAGTGGAGATTACTTATAAAAATATCAGCCATTTATAATATGGAACCTGTTGCGACACGCACACAATGCTGTGAGGCAGTGCATACAGAAGCAAGATGTCTCGCTCGATAGCGTTGCGCAGAATGAGTTACATCAGTTACGGTTGTCGTTTCTCTATTGGTCTTTATTAAACCACTGTGTGCTTGGACACCACCTGCAATTTCGTTGCTTCACTGACACGGAAATGTCCGAATGAACACCTTAGACGCGCCTTGGCGGAATACGCATAAGCCGAACCTCAGCCTTTTCCACATACCGCTGAAATTACGTACGAAAAAAAGAAGAAAAAAACAGAACCCTCGGAGGAGCTCAGTACTCATTCTGGCATGATTTCGCAATCGCGAGAACGAAAAGCGTTCTTGTCAATTTGCCGGAGAAAACGAAGGCAAGCAGTGTGCCCGCCCGCGGAAAGTGCCACCTCTTATCTTTCTTTCGCCGCCACACGCATCATTTTTATTTATTTATTTAGACATACTGCGGACCAACATTTTGGTCCAAGCAGGAGGGGCAAAAGAAACATCAAGTGAATTGTAACAGCAAGAAAAAAAAAGTATGAATTCTCTGCAGAAAACACGCATCTATACGCAAACAGAGACCCCATATCTGTGTAACAGCAACAAGATAATAAGACATTTGAACACTAAACACCAAAGATATAATTTTCCAGATATTTAGCAAAATTCTCAGTCGTGAAAATCTCCTGAGGCAGTGAATTCCAGTCGTTAACTGTTCTGGGAAAATAACTGTGTTTGTAAGTATTAGTTTGTGCAAATATGGGTGCCAAAGATCGATCATGTTTACGACGGGTTATCCTACCACCAGTTCTCCCTCTCAGCCAGGGCTCTGTTGCCAACGTGGGCAGGAGGCCTGAAACGAGACGATCGTGCATGGGTGCAAGCGCAAAACCACGTTGTGATCTGCCCACGTTTCATGGCCGCGCGCAAAGGGATCCCTGCGCTTGTGCATGCATCCCTTTGTCTGCGTCTTTTCGTGCAGTACGAGTTTGCCCCATTCTCCCTTCCGCCTTCAGCCATTTTGTCTTTCGCGTCAGGTCTATTCTTCCTACGTTGCGTTGAGGTTCATTGCGGCAGGAGTCGGGGGAGGCCGACGGCGTACGTGCTGAATCTCCTGCGCAGTGGCAATAAGGTGTGCGTCGGTGCTTCGTTACGCCGCAATTTCTTTATGCTGAGCGAATGGAGGCATGCGGCACGTAGCGTACATAAAATTCCTCATACAATCCTTCTGTTTGTATATACGGCCGAAGGAGGCTGCTGCTCTCCGAATCTGCCTATACGCACGTGAAAGGAAAACGACCAGGAAGATTCCTCGAGTCGTGACCGAGGGTCTCAGCATCGGCCTTTGAATAATATCGCACACGGTGTGGCGGGCGAAAAACCGAAGCGCTGTGCGAATTGGGATCCGTATCTTTGCACGTGTGCATCTTTTCTGCCGGTTTTGTCAGATGCGATTCTGAATCAAGACGTATCACTCGTACAAGAGGGAAGCGTACCATGAGCAAAAAATGGAAAATATCGGAATGGAAATAACTGATAACAACGCTGGCTACGTGTAAGCACGTAGACTTGTGTGGTCATTCTGTAGCCCATTTCTAAGCAAGCAGTTATCGTAAGAGCACGTTTTCTTGCTTGTATTAAGCGACTGTTACACATGTAGGGTAGCTGGGATATGGAATTCCGTATCGTCATAGATTCTCAGTTGTTCTCATTTCAATTTAAGCTGGTAGTATGTCTGCTAACTCGACGGCAAAGCTGAAGCAAGACAGGTGGAAAAGACCAATACGTGGTGTACTCCTATGGTAATATTTCACTGAATACACGTACGAAAATATAGTTCAATGCACTCACTGAAACAACGTGCATCAAAGAAAAACATTTCAAGAAAATATTTCAAAGGCTATAAAAAGAAGGTGTAATTAGAATTTATTTTTCTTCAGAACCTTTGCAGGAACACACACATATCAAAGTTAACATCTGAAATAAGCAAAAGTGTTGGCTCTGTTTACAAAATTGCCAATTTCGTACCTGTGCAGTTCGGCGGCAGGTCTACTTTGCGCTTGTCTACTCTACTTAACCTATAGTATTCTAGTATGGGGAACTACAACTGCTACTATCAGAAGTTATTATTCCTTCAAAAGAGAGCTCTGTGGTACATCCATGGTTACAGCGGCAGACCAAAGCGCTTTTCTACTGTGGCCTTTGTTTCGCAGTTATGCTTTACGCAATGACAATCAGATCAACATTTTTCGTTTGCTGCAGCATACTAAAAATAATGAATTACACGCTAAAAACAATTCTATGCCTAAAGATACATACTATACTCGAAAACAAATACACCAGGTCCCTAAAATCCCTACAACTACAGCAAACAGAAATTAAAATTTTCAAAGAGTTACATTTATTAACAAAATATCAATTTTGATATTTCATTGGAATTATTTAAAAAATAAGGAATATTTAATTGATTTCGGTCTGCGCTTCGTTTAACGTTCATCTTTTCATTCTTCGAAACTTAGAATCTGCTTTATGTATTACCTGCAAGTGCAGTTCATTTTGTATATCATTGTTAAGCCTTCTTGTATAATTCCTGGTGACAAACTGTACAAGGGAGCCTAAGCCTTCGCCAAGCTTTTCAGCCCTTTTTCCCGGCTTCCTCGTTTGTATGAAAAGGAATTAAACTTCGCGTGACTTCATTCTCGCAGACATATTCTAAAATAAAACTCTCCCTCAAGGTTCGCACGTCTTTGAAAAGGACAGTGAATAATTTCACTGGCAATACGAATACCACGAGCACGTAAGGCGTTCTGCCAGACAGGATAAGCACGTTGAAAGAAACAACTAGAATGACTCATTATGCTCGACTTAATGCCGACTAAATTCCTACGGTTTGCCTTCGCCTGCGGCCGACGCGACGTCGTCCTATAGTGCTCCTTCTCCGACCGGCTTTATTACAGCGCAGAGGGCGCTGTCATCAGGTATATAGCACGGTACGCCTCACAAGTATATTGCCCCTTATATCACGCCTCACACTTTAGCGTGCGCCAGCGTAAGCTGCAAGAATGTGCCTAGCACTGCGTGATCTCCACGGCTGGCCTCAGACGCTTCCGTCATTCATGTTTCATTTCGCCCGGTGATTGTTCCAGCGCGTACAAACCGGATCAGCTAAGTACAATTTATTCTGACAAGAAAAAATAAATTAAAAAAAACAAATGCATAATTCGGTAAAAAGACACGCCTCGTTTGAATCGGTTTCATGCGAAGCAGTCAGCGAATAACTGTCTGCTTTTTTCGGCTTTCAGTCCGTGCTGCCTTTTCTTTCTTCTTCTTCTTATTTATTTATTTTTATTTTTTTTTTGCTTTGAACAAAGTGTTACGAAGTGCAGTGACGTGGTCTTGTATGTGTAGTAGTTCTGCGCACATTGTGGGCTTACCAGGCACGTCGACTGCACTGGCGCTTAAAGGGTTACTCATGCTTTTACGTAACGTCAGCGCTCCCGTTAAAGCACTAGATGTCAGTATTATTGAAACAAAGTGCACTTTACGGTGAGATTATGTTAATTTTATGACTTTCATTAGCGTATTCCTCCAAGGTCGAGCAACGTTTGAATATAGGTAGCTGAATCATAGGAACCCAAATGCGAAGTGTATTAGACTGCTAAAAACGCTGAGGCAACATTGCAACCACAACTGATGTTGGCCCGTCATGATGCCTGTATCATACGAGTACATATGTAGTGTTTATTGACTTGCTATCAAATTAAATTACGAGCAATGCAACCACAACTGCCGATGCACCGACATTACGCCTGCATAGGGTCTTTTTCGAAAGCAGTTTCAAGACCAGGCGTGGCTCTGGGGTAGAATACCTGATTGCCACGCAGAATGCTTGGGTTCGTATCCTGCTAGAATCCTCAGTTTTATTCTTTGCATTCTTCGGGTCGACGCTGCCGATGTCGGCATTTCCTAACACTCTCGCACTTGAAATTACCAAAGTATGTTCTCGCCGTTAATTCCCACGTAAATATAAACTTTCAATCACCTGTGGCGCATACCCGCACACCAAGCAAGGCCCGTGTATACGGGTGTGGTACACAGGTGCCTGGAGGAAATGGCTTGACGACATACGCGACAGGATTTTGTCGTTATCATGTCATGACCAAACAGTCATATTCATCAACCCACTTACCCTACCATTCTAATTTTTCTTTACACCAAGTTGAGGAGGCGATCACGAGAGCACCCAGACGTAGGCGGATAGATAGATAGATAGATAGATAGATAGATAGATAGATAGATAGATAGATAGATAGATAGATAGATAGATAGATAGATAGATAGATAGATAGATAGATAGATAGATAGATAGATAGATAGATAGATAGATAGATAGATAGATAGATAGATAGATAGATAGATAGATAGATAGATAGATAGATAGATAGATAGATAGATAGAAAGAAAGAAACGCTTAAGTTGCCTTTCGTTCGCTAAGAAATGCTTCGCACTTAAAAGACAGTCGAGACGGCGCCGAGAAAAAATTGGAAATCTCGAAAGTGCCGGCGGCAATTACGCTGGCCGCGTTCTCCGCTAGCCGACTGCAACAGCGCTCTGTCGTCGCTCCTTACAAGCATCGCGCCTGTCGTTACCTTAAGATCTCTTTTTCAGACATCTTCCGGATTCCTGGCGCGCTTTTCCGACGCGAATGACAACCATTCCAGACTTGCCGCTGCGCTCATATGGAACATGCGTTATTTTTCCGTTGAGTGCAAGAAAAGAGAGCGGGATGCGCCTCTTCTTTTCCCGGCTCAAGCCTACCTCGGGTCCATCGCCGTACTCCTCCATTACGCCTATAGGAACCTCCGGGGCAGCTGCGGCTTGTCGAACGACCCGTGGGATTCGACGGATTATCTCGAAGTTGCAGCAGCGGTTAGAAATGGATCAGCGTGTGCGTGTGAAAAAAGTGCGGCGTTTTGATGCTTGACGATGCATAGCGAGCTAGATGACGCGGGACCTTCTGTTCGTTCCCTCTGCGGCCGGCCGCTGCCGTTTCTGATAGACGCGGGAGAATAATACGGAGGGCTGGAGGGGAGTCGATGAACTCCCGGGACAGCGACCCGACATAATTAAGCACGCACCGATTACGACTCCGAAGAAGGAATTCACTCTGATTTTGACGGCCCATCGCGCAACGCTGAGTGGAGGTTTCCGTTTGCCCGTCGAGCGCATATAGGCCTAATGAAAGGATTGCGGCATGTGAAGGCAAAGGACGAGGAACTCGCTCCTTCGGCCATTAGCGACAAATTTGTTTTAAATGCGAAGCATTTCATAGCGAACTTCGGCGACTTTGAGCGTATCTATCTATCTATCTATCTATCTATCTATCTATCTATCTATCTATCTATCTATCTATCTATCTATCTATCTATCTATCTATCTATCTATCTATCTATCTATCTATCTATCTATCTATCTATCTATCTATCTATCTATCTATCTATCTATCTATCTATCTATCTATCTATCTATCTATCTAGCCGCCTACGACTTTGTGCTCTCCTGGCCTTATCGTTAATGGGGATTTATACCAAATTTGGTATGGCATAACATGACTGTATGACGAACATAAATGGCTGGTCATATCATGAAAATCATGAGTAACTTGTCATGAGAAGTATGATTTACATGCCACGCTCATGGCGCGCTCGCGGCCGTTTCGTTAGCTTGATTTATACACCATATTTGGGATTGAGAGACGTGACTGTATGACGAACATAAATGACAGGTGGTAATATGCAAATAATGACGTGCATGTCATGAACAACATGACTTGATTTACATGCCACGCTCATGGCGCGCTCGCGGCCGTTAGGTTATCTTGATATACACCAAATTTGGGTATTCAGTGACATGACTGTATGAAGAACATAAATGACAAGTGGCAATATGGAAATCATGACATGTCATGAGCGACATGACTTGCATGCCACGCTCATGGCGTGCTCGCGGCCGTTTTGTTAGCTTGAGATACACCAAATTTGGTATTGAGTGACATGACTGTATGGCGAACATAAATGACAGGTGTTAATATGGAAATCATGACTTGTCATGTGCGACATGACTTGCATGACACGCTCATGGCGCGCACGCGGGCGTTTCGTTAGCTTGAGATACACCAAAATTGGTATTGAGTGACATGACTGTATGAAGAACATAAATGACAAGTGGTAATATGGAAATCATGACTTGTCATGTGCGACATGACTTGCATGCCACGCTCATGGCGCGCTCGCGGCCGTTTCGTTAGCTTGATATACACCAAATTTGGGACTGAGTGACGCGACTGTATGACGAACATAAATGACAAGTGGTAATATGAAAATCATGACTTGTCATGTGCGACATGACTTGCATGCCACGCTCATGGCGCGCTCGCGGCCGTTTCGTTAGCTTGATATACACCAAATTTGGTATTGAGTGACATGACTGTATGACAAACACAAATGAGAAGTGGTAATATGGAAATCATGACTTGTCATTTGCGACATGACTTGCATGCCACGCTCATGGCGCGCACGCGGCCGTTTCGTTAGCTTGATATACACCAAATTTGGTATTGAGTGACATGACTGTATAACGAACATAAGTGGCAGTGCTAACATGAAAATCTTGGCGTGCATGTCATCTACAACGCCATTTACATGCCACGCTCATGGTGCGCTTGCGTCCAATTCGCTATCTTGATATACACCAAAATTGGTATTGCGCGACGTGACTGTATGAACGAACATAAATGACAGGTCCTAACATGTAAAACATGACATGCAAATTATGTAAAGCATGATTTGCTCCTTCCTGGCTGCTTCGCATTACATCGATTCCCACAGTGCGTGGGATCTGCCGGCTTTTTTTTTGTTAGCCCCTTGTCATGTACTTTTCACCACCTACGAGCAACAAGCAAGCCTACTTCTTTTACACTGAGTACATTGGGTGTGTACGTTTACTTTCTTTAGGCTGCTTTTCAGCGGAATCTCTCGCATCTTGATGACCATTCAAACAGCATTAACCGACCATAAGTTTATGGGTAGCATATGAAATGTATTTACGTAAATTCGTAAAGAGGAATAAAAGCGCACAACGTAACAGGCCCTTAGATACAAGAAAATTCGACGACGCAAACCAACTAGAAGAAAAGGCGAAAGGAAAGAGCGCTCTTTCCTTTCGCCTTTTCTTCTCGTTGGTTTGCGTCGTCGAATTTTCTTGTAACATGCACCAACTAGCCCAACAACAAGTTTTACTAAAGGCCCTTAGATGCCGGTGTCTAGCAAACATTGTGAAACTTTCATCTCAAGGTTTTCATCACACAAGCTTACTTAAATCACTGTTCTTTTAACAGCGGAGCTGTTTAAGCCGGAAGTCAGTCCGTAATCTGTGAACAAAAACTATCATCATCATGAACCGACACGCGCGCTCTCTTCGTCGTCGTCTTCATCTTCTGCTTCGCTGACAGAACAAGTGCACCGACGTGTCCGGCGAATGATTCTGATAACACTGATGGGGAAGAGAACGAGTGCAGAGAGAGAAAGAGAGAAATTCTTGGCGAAAAAATTTCTTGACGAGGCGGAATTCGAAGCCGCGTACCCACGATCCGAAGGCGAGCATCGTAACCACTCGGCTATCCACGCACGCTAGCAGAGTATGACATAGCATAACATTGCCTTGAGCATAACGTAGCCTGTAAAGCAAGAGGATGGGAAAGGAAAGTGATGGGGAAGAGGAGGGAAAGGCGGAGTGGAGAGAATAAAGCATATCATAGAAATAAAGCGAAAATAGAGAGAAAAAAAAAGGGAAAGAAAAGAAAGAGAGAAACGAGGACATAAAGGAATCAACTAAATATACACAAAAAAATGAGAGAGAGAGAGAGAGAGAGAGAGAGAGAGAGAGATAAAAAGAGAAATAAAGAGTCAGCAAGAAATAGAGAGTGAGAGAAAGAAAGGGAAGATACACAAAAATATATAAAGAGCGAGAAAGAGAAAGAAACGAATAGAGAAAGAAAGAAACCGGAAGAAAAGGAGCAAAAAAAGAATATATAAAGAACAGAAAGAAAGAGAAAGAAAGAGAGCGATTAGGAAAGAGGGAAACACAGGGAAACAAGGATGACCGCCCAGCTCCGCTATTCTTTCAGGCTTGGCACCTCTAGACCAAAGCTGTCTTAAAATTTTTTGTTAGCCGTCACGCTAGCATAGGCATATCTGCGTTTGTGAAACCACAACACCGCCTTTAACACACTCTACTAAAAACGGTGGTGATGCACACACAATTGTATCCTAAAGTGTCAAGCAGCGTAAAGACATGTGTACAACTACCGTTGTCGGTGAGGCTTGTGACAGGATAGCACATGGAATGCATGCTGACAGCTCCGACGCGAACACAGAGCCTTATACTCATAAAGTATATCATCTCTACACGTGTTCTCTTCCGCCTTCATAACCCGCATGCTGTATCGCAATTACGGTGCAGTGGTCTCCGTTGCCGCTCGCGTGCCTCGCAGCCCTCGTGCGCGCTCCTCGCCCAAAAAATCCTCAAACACAATTCTGTTTTTCTCCCTGGAAGTGCCCTACGCATGAGATGCGGCTGTCTTGCTCATCTCGGACGAATGCTGTCTTCCTTCCGCACTACTCTGACACGCAGCACATCACGCACACAGCGTTCTCTCCGTGCATCCACGCTTCCCAATCACAAGTTAATTAGGGGACCTCCCACTAGATGAGCCCCACGAGAATGTTTGCTTGCTTGCATACCGTTCAGAACACATACGCATGTTCCCGGACGGCATGCACATACGCCTTTGAGTGCTACATACCGTGTTCTTGCAAAACCTCGCTTTTCACGTGTTCTTCATAGTTTTTTCCGTCTTCCCGTATATTTCCCTTTCTTTTTTCTTTTTAATCAAGCCTCATAGGGGGTTGTTTTCTGACGAGCGAGCAGGCCTATTTCAGCACATGCGGAGGCGTGCATCCAGCGCTGCTTGTGATGAGCGAAACAGGGCGCGGAGTGTATCCTTATAACGGCGAGTCCTTACAAGGGCTCTTTATGAAAACGGGAATTTCTTTATTCTGTTGTATTATTCTCCTTGGTGCTGACGATACCGGCACAGTGTAATGTTCAAGGAGCTAAACACTCTCTCTTTCTTGCCGCGCAAACAACTTGCCCGAGCTTCAGCGATAACGGAGCTCTAGTTACATTCTAGCGCACGAAACTGAACAAAGGGCGTAAAGGCACGACGCTAACGGACGCAGAGCTTTCAGTATTTTGTACTTCTTGTGTGCTAAAAATTTACTATGGATTAGCAGCGTGCTCAAGCATATGCTCTTTCAATGTTAGGGATACATGTCCCCTTCAAAACCATGCATCGGAGACCAGCGAAAAAGAATATATTGTCAAGACGTTTATTGGCGACGATGCACACAGCGACAGCCAAGGCGGGGACCGACTCTCAGCACGAGCTCCTCTTTCTCGAAGAGCGCGACCCACTAGAAGGCGCTGGAGAGGATGACCCACTGTATAGTTCCAAAGCTTCGCTACAATATATATATATATATATATATATATATATATATATATATATATATATATATATATATATATATATATATATACACGTGAGTATGTGTGTGTGTGTGTATCCGTGGGGGGCGTGCGTGCCCGCGCGCGTTCGTATTAGACACGGTTTGCTACAAAAAAAGCGAAAACAAGCAGTCTGACACAGCGAAAGCGTGAACTACTCTAACTTTTCGGGATGCTGCGTTTAGCAAGTGTAGGTGACTTTGAGTACTCTGTCCACTACGAAGGTAAAGTGATTAGCTGCCCATATGATATACAATAACAACACAGTTAAAACAATGTGTCAAAAATACAACCATTCAAGCTCGATAATTTTAAACGCAGGTTCAAGTTTAACAGCACGAATGTTTAAAAGTGTCCCAGTTCCAGGTAGGACTTCATGTTACACAAATCAATAGATACGTAGTGGACGCTAAGTGCACGAAGAATTTTTCATTTTCTTCAGGTAGCATAGAAAGCTGATATCAGGGAGATGAACTTCGAGCAACTGTTCAGCCAACACCATAAATTGACTTCAATTTTCCCTTAAGACTGCCCTGGGCAAGGGCTCAACATTATGTGAGGCAATGGCAGAACGTAGCGGCTGTCCGCCATAATTCAGTTAAGAAAATGGAAAAAGGCCCCTCGGGCATGGTTTTTCTTTCTTTTCTTTTTTTTTTCTTTTTTTTTTTCTCGTTTTGTCATCGCTGTTTCGATCAATAATTGACTTGTGCGAGCAGATAACACACCACTTACAAGAGCAGATGGTGAGCCAGCACCAAACTACACGAAATTTTTTAGTGCCGAGCGACATAAGAAAGCGAAGATAGGATCTAAGGGGTCACTCTGTATAATAAGTTTACAAACATTACAAGCCATATCCTGGAGGAGTAGTTCTCAAGTGTAAATCCGCGGACTCTAGGGGGTCCGGGAAGCAATTTCGAGGGGGGGGAGGGGGGTTCGCAAAACACATCCTTCACAAAGAAAAAAAAAAAAAAGAAAGGAAGGAATGCCTTTATGAAGGCACACTAGATGTAATTTGACAACCGCCCCTTCCAATTTCTGGTATGTTTCACCACATAATGTTTTTGTAATGCGGTGGAGCTGTCTTGTGTTTTCCTTTCTTCATGAGATGGTTGTAAAGCTCTCGTTGCGATTTTCTACGACAAATGATTTTGCAGGCTTGCATATTTGAAGAACAAGCATAGCTAGAAACAGGTTGAATGTGGTTGCAGACCGCACAAGTTAGTAACAAGCTGTTGAGATCGAATTGGCATGACGCTTTAGTTTATTTATTTACAATACCTCAAAGGCCCCACAGAGAAACAAAGGGCACCTATTTCACGCAGCAGGTTAATTCATGGCACCCCCCCCCCCCCCTTTTTTTTTAAATCTCACTGCAAGGGGCCCCTCATCACTTCCACCAGTCCACAAGGTGCCCCCGAAATATCCATGGCACCACGGTGTAACATCCATGGCTGAGAACCACTGGCCTAGAGTACTCCAATGTCCTCAAGATGCCCTGTTCGGTTTTGAAAAGAGCTTTTGAAACGCAATGCAAGCTTCTAAAGTCGTTTCCGTTGGACTTTGTTGAACATTCTACCACACTGCACACTCTTTGAGCGTACACAATATAACACAATGTACACTGTACACGTACACAAAGTCAGGCACAATCTCGCCAGTTCTCGCCAAGCAGTGCTTTTGTCTGGGCAAGTTGGTGCGACATTTGCGAAAATAAAACAGCACGAAAGACGGGACGAAAGACACAGTACGACAGGACCAGTGCTGAACTACCAACTGAGATTTATTTGAAGAAACTGCCTTTTTATGGTGTCACATGTCAGCACCATGAGGACGTCACACGCACAACCAGAAATAGCAACAATCAGAATGCTATCTTTTTACAAAACCTGAACCGAAGTACAGATATAACAACACCAGACCCCGCTCAGAGATTATACAGACGCGCATCGTAAATGTCAATTCACACTAAAAACCATTATCACAGTTTTACATGTTGGAGCACACATCCAGCTCTCGTGAGAACACTAACTGCGCATGCTCTTCCTAAACTGCTCAGAAAGCAAGTTATTATGGCGACTAAAACTTGGCAGCTGATTAACAAGATGAACCGGCAGCAACCCGTAAGAACGGAGGTGCTCTGTCAAGAGATGATTAATAATGAAACCAGCCCTGTCTAATTAAAACCTGAACTTGGAGGTTATTTATACGTGGCCTTCCAAGAACGCCATCTCGTCTTTGGACAAAAATATTGAAGGTTCACTAACACATTCATCACCAGCTTTGTTGATGAGAAACGCCTCCATTATTTCCCTCTGTGTCTCTGTACTGTGTCTTTCGTCCCGTCTTTCGTGCTGTCTTATTTTCGCAAATCTCGCCAAGCTTCACCAGCTTTTCGGTTCACCGAATTACAATCAAACTATAATAATAATATCTGAAGTTTTACGTGCCAAAACCACGATATGATCATGAGGCACGCCGTAGGGGAGGGCTCCAGAAGTTTTGACCATCTGGTGTTCTTTAACGTTCATTCACATTACACAATACGCGGGCCTGCAGCATTTCACCTCCATCGAAGGCGGAGAATCAACAGTTAAGACAAATTAACTAACGTTTTGTACGTAGTGTTCAATACAATGTTCTAACAAGAGGCAAGTGACGCTCATGTGGTCATTAGAGAGGGGCTTATCTTAATGCTAAGTTTGAACAGCGCGACTGAACGAGGACAGAGTAGAACACGCGCGCGCGCGCACGCACACACACACACACACACACACACACACACACACACACACACACACACACACACACACACACACACACACACACACACACACACACACACACACACACACACACACACACACACACACACACGCACACACGCACGCACGCACGCACGCACACACACACACACACACACACACACACACACACAAACACACACACACACAAACACACACACACACACAGCGCTATCTTAAGGCAGAGCGTGACTTCTAGATCAGTGCTACCTGAAACCTGGCGCGTAAACCGGCGCAACCCACAGGGCCCTCCGTGACGACGCAAAACGTAAAGTGGCATGCGACAAACGTTAAAATGGCACGCGACACATCGACTTCGAATATGGGGCTTCCAAGTGCTATAGATTAGTTCCAAAGCTTCTGCCCATTTGCAGTGGAAAAAAAAAAAGAAAAGCGAAGGATTGTGACGCACAGATCTCGCACAAATCAACGTCGCGTCACCGACAGAGTTCCAGTACACTGTTTCATTTTCAGATGGCTGTAAACCAGACTAAGCGGAAGCGCTTCCGGGCAAAAGCCGCGTCATTGCCGCCTTCTAGCCGAAACTAACGGCCCCTTGAGACGTGATGTGGACTTCTGATCGTGGCTTCAAAGGCGCAATGACAATGAAGAGTACAAAAAAGTTCCTACTAATAACCGCCTTCCCCAAATGGCTGGAAATGCCGTGACACTCGGGCCACATTTCTCTCTTAATGGAGCTAACGCAGTGACTTGATCGTTGCGACGCAGGAAAATGAGGCGAAAGAAAGTGGGATGAACGAGGGAAGCAAGAAAGAGAGAGAGAAAACAAACTTCATTTAATGTGCAGAGGTTTCGGGGGCCGATGTTGGCGGCCCCTGATGGTCGGTGTCCTCAGTCCGGGACACCGCAAGACTCAGCCGTCACTCTTGCCCTTTGGACTAGGGCCCGTTGGGCTTTCAGTCCAGAGCAATCGCGGAGAGCGGTACCCCATGCCTCTCGCGTGGGGGAATGGGGAGGGTGGAAGAGAGGGGTTTTGGGTGCATTCCCACACCATGTGGAAGACGTCTGATGTCTCTCCACAGTGCGGGCACTTCCCGTCTGAGTTAGAGTCCCAGAAACGAATTATTGTGGGGCAGAGCAGAGTATTGGTCTGTAGTCTGCGGATTATTCGCTCATCTGCTCCACTCAGACCCTTAGCAGGGTCCGGGTAGAGCTGATGACGCTCTCGAAAATCGAGCAATATTTTTTTAAAGGTGAGTAGAGGGGTCCTGTTCTCTGACTCCTCAAGGGTTAGGGAACGAGATGCCCGGGAGGTAAGCGCTCGGGCCATGGCGTCTGTAGTCTCATTACCCCGCAAACCCTGGTGTCCTGGAGTCCAGATGATGCGTTTGGACGGGATGCGATTAGTCATGTTTTCGGCATTTTTCAGAATTTTGCTGGCGAGAAGTGCCACCACTCCTGCCATGTATTGTAAACAGGCCTTACGGGAGTCTGTGATTACCGTATTGCATCTAAGATAGGAAGCTGCTAGAGCTATTGCTACTTCTTCCGCTCGGGTGGAATTTGGAGCTCTGAATGAGAGCCCATTGACCTAAGCATCCTGGTGAATGACAGCCGCCGTATAATACCACTCTGAAGACGGTCCGGCCACGTCCACGTAAACTCACGTATTCGAACTTATTGAAAAAATTAAGGTCCAGGGACTTGCTACTTCATCCCGCTAGCAACTCAAATCGCGTACGGAACATACGCATATGTACCCCCCGCCCTCAAAAGTTTTCGGAACACGAAATTTCCGAAAATGATATATTCCCGCTTTGTATTTGAACATAGCCCCCAAACAGATATTCCAGCTTGTAGTAGTCCTTGCGACCTACGCAGTTACCTGCTAGGTTAGATGCGCCGTGCACTAACAGAGCAGAAATTCGCATTTTCAGTGGAGCCCGCGTTCCGAAAACTTCTGGGAGCGGGTGTACGTTCTTCTATTTCTTAGTCTCGAAATACGTTGATGAACAAGAAGAAAATCATTGGTTCTGTTCAGCCGATGAATGCAGTGTATAACAGTTCATTTTATATTATTCTAGTTTTCAGTTTATCGAGTATAAACCTAAAATAAGTAACGACGCTATCCAGATGAGGGTCCCAAGCTATTTATACTTATCCCTATTTTGAGAAATGTATTTCCGTTGAAAGAGTGTGGACTTGTTGGTAAATACTGAAATTCGAAAACAGCGCAAGGACGGGACACATAATAGAGGCGACAAGACAGGGCGTTGACAAACAACAACGAGTTCTATTTTGCTCTAGCGGAATTTCTTATCTCTACCTGTTTACACTATACCACCCATATCACTTCTCTCCACACTAATTGTGTTTACAAGCGCGTTTTGACAGGACAGCTTGACTTTTCCGAAATGTCTTGCGCAATCTATGCTCGGAAAACTAGATAAACAGCGAAAATCTCTAGTGCGAGCTCACAGAGTGTCAGACTTTGAAGAGTCGGTAAGGAAACGAATTCCGGGGTGCGTTGAGGAGCGCGAGAGCACGCGCCACAGAAGTAGGCGTGCACAGCGACGGTACACTGGACTGCCGGGAGAAAGCGGAGAAATCGGCCGGCCGTGTCCTGATGCTTTGCATAACGCAAGAACCAGGCGCTTCCTCAGGCTTCACAGTAGTGGCGCCGCATTTTTTGTTGTTTTTTACCACAAACCCCGGAACACTCGACAAATATTCCCACATTAGCTTATGTTCAAAATTTTACATGAGCAAGAAAAAAAAGAAAAGTAAGTCCACTCTAAACAACGACGTTTTGTTCAGCTTATAACTGGAGGTATTTTTCGCCATTTAATACTAGAGCTTGATAGATATTACTTCCTAGCTACCATACTGCGTCTTTTAGCGGCGTGAAGTCCACTTCCTCTACTTCACTTTTCTACCTTTTGATTCACTGAGAAAATGAAACACGGCCCCCGTTGTATTGCTTCCGACCCGTTCGGCCGGATACCTTCGCGAACACAAACTTTTCCTTGCGGTAGTTTACTGGGTCATTTAACCCCCGAAAAATGGGGAGACCCTTTCGATATCTGAAGGGGGAGGTCCACAAACATCTCCCTCATTCCAGCGATTAAACAAGCGGGATTGGTTGACTATATTACGGGAAAAAAAGGAGCAGTGTAGCATGCGTTAGACCCAGTCGTCCAGGGTACCATTCCATAGAGGGGAAATGACACCTGTAAACACTTTTTAACCGGACAGGAAGTTTTAGTTTTACGAGTGTCGTTTACTGAGCGACGAAGGTGAATCAGGAAGTGCGAGTATATGTGGTAACGTAGCCTTCGCAGTTATTTTCCAGTCATTTCGCTCAGGAAAAGTAATATGGGTTAAGACAGTGAGATCATTTATTATTGAGATATTGAAAACGGGAGCAGTTTTCTCCGACCGGCCTCTTGCAATCAGGAGCAGGCTGGGATATTCTCGGGCCTTCCGAACTTCCCGCACTGTATTGACTGTAGTTCAGTCTTTCGAAATTGCGAGTGAATGACCTTGCACTTTCAGAACCCCAATGTCACCGTATCGTTCATTTATGACTTGAACCGCATCTCAACACCTTTCCGAGCATTCCGGTAATGTGACCTTCTTTGCGTTTTTCCTAATGAATGCATGCTGCTACGCAGTTACCGGCTACAATGGGCTGCCATATGAAACGAGCTTTTATTGATTATTTCTCGCTCACCGCCTCAAAAAAAATTGTGGACTTTTACCTGCTACAACACCGACATGACTGCGAGGCTTGCTGTAGTGAGGCACTCCGCATTAATCTTGACCGCCCGA
This sequence comes from Rhipicephalus appendiculatus, assembly GCA_030522465.1. Taxonomy (NCBI): domain Eukaryota; kingdom Metazoa; phylum Arthropoda; class Arachnida; order Ixodida; family Ixodidae; genus Rhipicephalus; species Rhipicephalus appendiculatus. Next base: position 952,829 of record JALIZH010032936.1, on the reverse strand, counting down.
GGTTCTTAAATATCAAGCAAGTTGGAGTATGCGGGTGTTTTACGTTTCTACCCCATCAAGGAAAAAACAGGAAAGAGAGGAAAGGCAGGGATGTTAAAAAGTAGCATACCAGCCAACTGGTATGCTTCTTCAAACTGGGGAACGGAATAGGAAAGTTTAAATGTTGGAGGTAGAGAGAAAAAAAAATCCGCATCAAAATGCGGCTGCCATGGCAGGGGATCGGCGCACAAGTTCAGCAGCGCAATGCCTTTGCCGCACCAGTCTACTTCGGAGGGTAAGACGCTTAAAAGTATGTCCAGCAGACACAAATATTTCTTCTGTACTGTGGCTGCCTTGTTTGACGGTTAGTTTCTTTCCAGACGGCTATCATTACTTTGCTCTGCAAGCTAAGTAAGCAGTAGCGGACCACACAGATGATGATAATGTACTCGGAAGTAGTTTTTCTTTTTTTTCTTAAAAAATGACTCGCCCGAAGCCTCGCCCCCCAATATCTGCATTGGAGGATTGACGCCTCGGTTGGTGGGGGGATTACAAACTAACAGAACTGGAGAGAAAAGAAAAAGTTATCTTACAAAACGTTCAAAGTATGACAAGGTAATTCCATTAATTCACCCCATTTTGTTCTCATATCACCTTCGAAAGAATCCGTACAATACGTGTTTTCCTTCCACCAACTAATTAAGGACGCTGTCAAGTGAAGGGCCCACCGTTAATTTTTCACCCTCTTTCCTGGAGGTCATTCAAGGGCGTACATGCGTCTAAAAAGGGCGAAGCAAACTTCCTAGAGTATAGCCGTTCAGTCGTAAGTGAATTCCGCCATACAATCGCTCTCCCCAATCTGTGATTTCATTTGATGCCTTGAACGCCAAAACATTATTAAGAGAGAGAGAGAGGTGGAGAACAGGGTAGAAAGGGTGCCCTTCGCAGTTATTTCCCAAAGTGTCTCGCGGCGCGCAACGCCCGTTGGCCAGGGAAATCTGAACCGCACGAGCATCAATCTTTGCCGATCGTTTATCAAAAGCGCAATGGCACGGATCACACAGAGACCAGCGCCGTGTTCTGACAACAACAATGAGCGGACAGGAGAAGCGAAGAGAAGCACCGGCATCGTGATAAGGGTTCGCACGCATCGGGAGTGGCGCTGTCACTGCGCGCTCTCTCTCCGGGCTTCTCTTCGAGCTAATTCCGTGCATCGCGGGGAGAGCTCCGAGATGGTAGACGCCATCGAGAGGCTGAATCCGCAAAGCTGGCTACGTCTAAGAAAGTTTCATGGTTGGCTAACGAATCTGCTACAGCTTCACGATTGATCCCATGAATGTGACCGTGGAATTGTGTGCAGCACTTACGAGTACGCTGTACGGAAAAATGCTGATCCTATTCACGCACATCGTACCAAAGCATCAACAGCACATCTGGTCCAGTGGACGAAGCGAACTGCCCTAGTTTAAAAAGAATATCAATTTAATAAAGGAATCTTCGTAGCAGTGTCCGCGTTCTGCCATGCATTCGCGGTTATTCGAGCCCGAGAAAGTTGTTCATTACAGGCAAAGCAGGCAATAAGTTCATATATCTGTATGAAATCTTCGACATTTGGATTGACGACACTAATTACAGCTTTGCTGACGCTGAACGCAACTGGTGAGGCAGGCTTCGTCTTTCATGTTGCCTTCGTGTTCTCCTCTCTCCTCCCTGTATTCTTTTTCCCGCCCGTCATCCAGTGGCATCTGTCTCCCGAGACTCCCACAGCAGCGGCCGAGATCCGTTCATCTTCCACGTGGATGATTGGAGTGCCCGAGTGTTTGGGAACGCGTTGTTGTGAGCGCTTCCGCGTACGAATTCACACTGACCGCTTCTTTCCGGTCGCTCCGCTTGACCTTTCTTCGGTGTTTTCCTCAAAACACTTTTTCGTCAAAGTACACAGAACCAACGTACAAAGCCTAGATAAAGTGCATGTTCCTGCTTTTTTTTTCCCCCCTTTACATTGCGGATTTGCTCTCATCTGCAGTCACACATTGATTTTCGCAGCGAATAGAGTGCGCATATATGCATTGTCTTCAGCACTCTTTTGTCTATTACTCGAGGCATAGATAAATGGATTCTTGAATCCTAAACTGGCCATTCGCTCATCGATCTCTCGATAAAGAATCGGCTACACAAAAGAAACGGCAGAACCTAGCCCCGGTTGAAAGCATTCCTGAGATATGGTTTTCCGGAAAGTTCAGTGTAAAAACTAGCCACTACGCATACTTATCACTCTCTCTGTTCACTAAATGTTAGCGCTTATTTTCGATGTTGTTTACACATTCACATCGGCGTTCGTATTAATTCTTTCATTTCTTTAATAATCATATCTGGGGTTTAACGTCCCAAAACCACGATATGATTATGGGAGACGCCGTAGTGGAGGGCTTCGGAAATTTCGACCATCTGGTGTCCTTTAACGTGCACTGACATCGCACAGTACACGGGCCTCTACCATTTCATTTCTTTACATCGCCTGTTGACTTACACATCTGAAGGGCAAATATACTAATTTATTAAACAGCTCGACGGAAATTTTTTCCTCTATTTCTTATACATATTGTTATGCGCAGAGTTGTAGTATTTACAGTATATTTACAACATGTTAGAGGTGTAGCGTTGACGCACTATGACAGGTGCAACACCCTCGATTTAAGCCCGTGACACCTCACCTTCTTCTTCGGCTAGTAGCGTCCTCTAGTCCACAGTGGCACAAACACCTATGTGACAATATTTAGCAGTCATTTAAAATTGTATTATTGTTTCGCTAGTTGAAAACATCCTTACATTTTATTGTCACATTATAAAGGAAACTGCACAGAGTTCTATTCAATCACCGCACGGCGTGAAGATCACAATTATATCAGTGAATACATATGTCTGGTTATGTTACAACCATCGCACATAGCACATGTCCTAATAATTCATTACTCATATAGGTTTTAATTAATACACGAAGCCAAGACTCCCGTGTTTTCGAGATAAAACCACCACGCACTACAATTGGACAAAGCGCGGAAAGTCAATGACTACACACTGCTACCAGCATTTTGATTGCCGACAATCTTTCCAGCAATTGCAAGACCCAAGTTGTTAATCGTGGCAAAGCGCCGTGTCCTCGTGCCTTCTCTCTCGTGTTCGTGTCTGCTTGCGCTGAAACATAAGAAATGCAGTACCAACTAGCCCACCAGTCGGTTTTATTGAAAGCTTATAACTTTAACATTGTTGGGCTGCATTTGATTTCTAGATTCACTCTTCTGCATTGAGAAGTGATTAGAAATTATTATGTTCCCTCAAAAGATGGAAATGGTTATTTTGGATGTGAAAAATAATCGAGACATGTAAACAAAAAAAAAAGTATGCGACCATCCGACCATCATCTTGAGTAGCTTGTTGCTTGCTTCTTGATAAGTCCTTGTCACATGATTTGTTATCAGGGCGTTTGGCCGTCTATATTTGGCGCATGCTACTATTTGTGTACCTGGTACAGAGAGTCGCGTTCATTTCCTCCGGTATTCTACACAGGGTTGCCATTGGTGGCTATTTTCCGCCAAACTAGTTTATAATTCTGATGCACAGCGCATGTTCTGGTGTGAACTTTTTCTAAAGAGAGGTCCGCGACAAAATAAAACTGGACTCTTCATCTTAACCAGATTTCACTATCTGAAGCTGGACCGGTATTATGCAAGCCCTATTAATCATATTCGATTTGCGGCTTCAAGGAAAGACTGCTCGAACGTTTAATGTTCATACGGACTTGTTGCTGGAACGCCCCAAAATTAATTTGTATCTGGCAAGAACTATGTATTCTACATAAACAATAAGCATGGCGCACCGAATTTGTTATGATTTATTCTTTTATTTACAACTTACAACTTGGCTTGAATACCAAGCAAGGGGGAAAAAATTGTCCTCTTCTATGGTCTTCCTCATTAAAAATGGCGTTATTTATTGTTCTACAATAAAAGCACTACTCATAATAGCGCTTCGGTTCAATTTAGCTACAAGTTTGACGATAAAATTAAATGGCATGACTACTTGGCTATTTTTAGGTTGAATTCTGGCTTTTTTTTAATCCACCTAATGGCAACCCCGATTCTACATGACCATGAAAGAGTGTACACTCGTGTGCTCGATCGCCATATCGACATAGGTATACTGCGGCGTACCCTTGGTTACGGTAAACATCTTATTTTCCTGGCTCAGTGCCATAAAAAGAAATTTATCTTTGGCAGTTTGTGTAACACAAACTACTACTTTTTAAGTAGTTTTTGTGTGTCATAAATATACCGCTCTTATCATAGCGGATTGCGGGAACCTGAGCATGCGCTCAAAATGGTGCGAACATTGATGTTAATTCAAAAGGACAGACGAATGGGCTAGTCGGTAGTGCATAATTCAGAACAGTAGCGCAACGAAGCACACGGCCGGCGACAGAAGAAGACTGTGTGCCGCTGTGTCCCATCTTGCTCTGCCGCCGTCTGCGTGCTTCTTTGCTCTAATGTTCTGAATTAAGTGACGCAATATCGTCGCTCATGCGAAACAAAAGAGCGATATCGAAGGAAGCACGAAACGGTTCTTTTTTTAAAAGCGAAGTTCTTAAAGTTCGAGATAAAATGTCGGGTGTCCGCAAAAAACCCTCCGCGCCGTTGCTTATCAGCCGCGCCCACTGACGGAGACGGTCCGCGCAGTCGCCGCGCCGAGTTTGCCCGCCGCGCGAGCCGAGTACGAGCGACGAAAGGCCCGCGCTTTTACCGCGGGTGCAACAGCCAGATTTGCACGTTAGTTCTTGCGCTGGAGTTTGAACATTCTTGCATGGTCTGTGTCAGGCTGTGGTTCGACCCTACTTTGTCTACGCCAAGAAGGCCACGTTAAGCCCCTAAGATCAACCAGTTTAGCTGTTTCTTCAGCTTTACATGGCCGCTGTAAACTTCTGCCTTTTTTTTTTTTGTAGCGTTAGTTACACTGGCCTAGCCAAACCCGTTTCGCGCGGCACATCAAGAGCCGTGCTGCGCATGCGCGAGGATCAGTGATGTCACACAGCTGGCGCACCGTGGCCGGCATCTCCCGCGCACTCCGCCGCCGCCGCACGCAACTCACCGCCGCCGGTCTGCGCATTCCAGAGGAGTGACGTCGTAGCCGTGGTAGACGCACTGGCGCCGGCGCGCGCGTAGCTTTTCGCCTTCGCTGTGCAGTCGCCGTCTGACACTGCGCTGAAGCCGCTGCGCTTCTTACTGGCGTTTGCCAGTGTGGTATAGCCATGGAGAAGGAGAGCGCAAATGCTGCTCAACGGCGCAGAAGAGCGGAGAAGCGTGACTCATCGGATCCCGAAGTAGTTTCCTGGCAATTAGCGGTTGAGGGTAGGAAGAATGAACAGAATACTGTGTTGGGGCCATAGAGACGGCAGCGTGTTACTTCACTGATCACCAAGCCGTCTTTGTGGCAATAGAGAAGCAACCTGACGTTGAGCAAAAATATACATGTGCCACATAATACGTATACCGTGTGTGTGTGTCATTGGAGCAGCAGTAAGCATGATAATCGAGCTAATCCTAGACAATCTAGACAATCAGGAAAGCTAAGAATAATTAGCTGAACCTTTGCTAACGCTACGTATATCCTGGCATAGCCGAGCTAAGCCACTGCAACATTTTTTTCCCCAACAAACGGTCCGGGACCGCGAGAGGAAGTTGTCGAACCCCGTTTGTCTCCCACGTTATTCCTTTATCTCGTCCGCCATCCCTGGATACTGCATTACCCTGCCCTGCTTCTCAACCCAGTATTTCTTCCCGGTTGTCTACAGCTCACCCGGACACTGTGGTTCAGGCGCCCACTATCGGAGTAGTCGTGGCCATGCTCTTCCGATAATTACTTGGTCATCCTTCCTCCAGTAAATTTTGGGCAATGACCACGCGGAAGTAATAGAAGGAACTCCGAACGGCAGAGGAAACACGAAAAATATGTCGCCTAAATCGTGCTAATTAGCTTTTCGTGCTTTTGCATCCATCCTTCCTTATTTATGGCACGCTCGCACCTCATTTTATTGTCAACTCTTCGCTCGCTTGCCCGCGGTAGAACACACACACTCGCACAAACTTGATATTAACATTATTCAACGTGGGAATTTGGGCTAGTTGGTGGGTGTGGAACTAGCGCCCGTCCTGTCTACGTGTTCCTTTCTCTTGTGTTTGTTCCGCTGCGCTTGCTAAGATGCACAAGTTATATTAACACCTTCCCGCCTTTCTAATCAACCCGATCAGGTTCTTAGTTTTGTGCTATACCAAACGCAATTATGTGGAAACGGAAATTGCCATAGACTGCAGTGGGTTTGTTAACATGAGAATACGGTCAGTCTTGCTTATAGGTAATATATGTTAGTTTTAACACCGGCTGCAAAATGTGGTGCACCTTGCACTCTCTCTTTTTTTTTTCTTCTACAAGAACTAATTGCTTAGTTAATACTTTTCTGTTGCCTTTGGAAACTGAAGGACCGGTAGTGTCCTGCCTATGATCGGAACGCGTACCAAGAACTAAGTTTCTAGAACACGCAAGAGTGGGTTTCTGCTGCTACGCATCAGCGCGTCTAATTGCAGCGTCCCCACCATAAGCAGTAGTTTACTCTGCGGTATGTCAAGGAAACAAAGAAAGCAATTACTGGGGTACCCTCGAGTATTCGTCGTCAAAGCGTTTCGGTCTCCTATAACAAACCGCTCGCCGCGAACGGCGGTGCACGTTAATGTCGGATGCCGCCGCCGAGAGACCGTCGAGGCTTTATTAAAAGGACCCGAGGCACCACCCCTTTGATTACCCGCGCATAATGTCAGACCACGAAGTGAAGGTGAGCCCGTTGTATTATAGGTGGCGACGCGAACGTTCGACGCACGCATGCACGTGCACTGTCAGAAGAAAGTTGTTAAGAGAGTGAAGGTAAACGAAAAAATCCGCTTGCGTAGGCGTCAATGACAGAGACGTAAAAAGTGCGTGCACCGGTGCCCTAGTATGCCCTTTACGACGGCACGCTTCCCAAACCATTCCTGGACAGATAAGGCTATGTAGGATAAAAATGTAAACGAAAACAAAAATTGCCGAAGAGAATGAATCAATTCTCGGCGGGATTCCTGGTCTCCTTTGATGTCCGCGGGATGTCGTGGGGAAATGGGAAGCCGATAAACACAGTGAGGGGAAATGGGGAGGAAGACTGGCGAAGCGCCGCTCCTGCACGCCGCTCTTCGTCAGGGCGTCGTCGCCTGCGGTTGTAATTAACGGGTAAAGACGGGGAACGCGTCACCAAGCAATACACACACACCCCGTCTCCTCACAGCTCATTCCTGTCGTGCCTACGCTTATGCAGGCTTCGTGTAGTTGTGTGCAAAACAATGCTCAGGCTGTGGTCATCCAGCTTCTAGGTTAAGTGTAGGTTAAGTGTATACTCGAGTGCTTTCCACGGTATCCTTTGTCTATCGACTCTGTTTCTCTCTAAGTTATACAATACGGTCTGCTTTTTTCGTATCACGAAGTAACATCGGTAATATGTGTCGTAGGCCTTGACCTAAATACATATTGAATCTTTTAAAAACAAACCAATCAGGCTTTTGCCTGTCCGTGAGTAAATTTTCGAGTTGGTGGTGTAAGAATCAGTGGTTTCAGAGGTTGCACAATCTGCGCAGCACTCACGGCGCTTTTGCTTTCGCCAATCGCTGAAGGACGCGTCGCCGTCATTCATTCCTTAATGCACGAAAAATCCGACACGTTGGGAATCGTTTTATATGCAAAGGACGGAAATATTCTTCGGTATACGTTTGCAAATATCGCTGAGCCGTGTTCAGGGGTCATGAATTAAATTTGCATACACAATTTCTCGCTCGTCAATCGCGCAATCTCGTTGCTTCGAAAATCAGGCGCTATTTGAATATGGATAATGTTTGCAAGAGTAAACGAATAAATATGCGTGAAGATTGTTTTCTCGCAGCCCTTGAAAGCATTTTTTGGCAAGCCTTGCAAAAATTATCTGCATATGAAAAGAAAAAAATATGTACATATAATGTAGGGCTGCAGGGGTTCTTTTTCAAAAGTTGTAGAGAAATGCACAAGGAATGAAGTGCCAGACAGTCTTAAACAACAGGTCTTATTCTCTGGAATATTTTTACAGAGGTGTCGAGGCAACGAGCTGCTTCGATAAGGCTCGCCGTAGGGATAATTTTACTTAAGACATATGGGCACGACTACTTTGGACTGTTTTCCTATTTTTGTATGCTAACTCGTGAATTAATACGGTTGCGAAACGTTGAATGCACGAAGCCACCCGTATTCAGTTGTTAAAGTTACAAAAGCACAGTGATAACCACCCACCACGGCGGCACGAGAACCCATTCCTAAATCAGTCTATAGGACGCACCTGCTAGCGGCAAAGCACTTCAGTATGAGGATGAATCAAATTTTGCGCTACGACATCACGAAAGCTGGGATGAATTTCTTTGGTATTGCAGAGGCACAGAAATCTGGAACTTCTGGCCGCAGTAATTAGGGAAAATATCTCACTTTGTTGAGTTCTCAAAGAGTAGGCAATCCCTCATGCTTTAGCAGAAGAAAACCTATTTAATTTAACTAATCATCTTCCTCCAAAGTTTAAACTATATATGAATGCACTTAAGATAGTTTGTACTTAAGGTAAGATAAAGTATACTCAAGACAGTACTTAGGATAGAAGGATAGTTGTGCGCAAAGAAAGTTGTTTTACAGAAAAATATTTATTGAAGCGTTTAAAGTTGCGTGCTCTAATGTTAATTCCTGCGAAGCAAAGCGTGTACATGGATATAGCTTTGCTCTTATGAAATAAATGCGTAAGAAGGGCTCTAAAACATTATATGGGGGGGAAATGTTCCCAACAACGAATCTGTAATATGCGGACAGTGATATAAAGTTTCTATCGATTTCAGGCGACTGATATTTGTTTGTTCAGGTGTTGCGAAATGAAAGGAGAGATTCACTAAAAATTAGATCACGATTATTCAAGTTCTCCAACGTCTGCTGTCTTACAATTATTATATTTATTGACATGCGTCTATTGATTAATGCAACAACACCAGAATGGCGCTTGCCCAGTTGCTGGGCTGCGTGTCTGCGTACTTATGTCACAAGAAATGCAAAAAAAAATTATTTTATGCCTTCCTGGGTGGCCCGATATTACCGGCGGAGAAATGCGAATATCGTTTCGTGCTTCGAGAATTTACGGAGCCTGACTCGGTCGGCAGGTCTAACTATGCCCAAAACGGCGGCCGACATTCTGGTTTTGATGGCCTATTTCGGCGTTCCAAGGAGCCTGAAATCGCCGAGCGAATGGAAATAACAAAAAAATATTTCGCAGCGTCGGCTGGTAGAGCACAATGGTAGTCATGTGGCGTAACGCTTCACAAGATTTCTGGCAGAGCGAATGCCGCGAGCCGTAGGCTGATGTCCGCTTACGAGCCCTGCAAGTGGAACGACTAAATCGTAAAAGCAGAGCACCCCGTTTATGCAGGTTGCCTGCATATTTAGGAGGGAGCATAGGTCGTGAAATTGTGTAAATTGGGTGAAAAGCCAGGAAGGGGTGGGGACGGGGGCTCACGAGAAGGGGGGAACGGGGTTACCATTCCTGGTAGTTCGCACACATACATCGCAACAGCGAAAGCCTACGTGCGTTTTGGAACGAAATGCCCTACAAAACGATACACGTGCATTCTGCACGAACTAATGGCGTCTGCGCAGAATGGAAAGTCTGACACGTGGTTGTTTTTACGGCAGGTTCTAATTACAAATGTCAGATAACTCCGCGAAACGGCCTCGCTCTCATGTGGAAACTAGGAATAATTGCACCATCCTCTCCACTCTTCACTAGCCGCTTTTCTGCGGTGACGCAATAACTGGCTGTAGGACGACTGCGCGTCCCCGTATAATTTTATCGCGACAGCGTTTCGGAAATGGCTCTTCGTACATGTGTGCATGTTTTAGTCGTATATCCGCTCTTATTTATTGCCGTGATGAAGTTTCTTTGTCCACGGAATGGCTTTCTTTTCCACGCACCGCGCTTATGTATATATATATATATATATATATATATATATATATATATATATATATATATATATATATATATATATATATATATATATATATATATATATATAAAACCAAGTTACTTCACAGTTATTCGCAGCGGCAATGTCTTGATCCGGTCCAAAACATGTCGCCTTGTTGGCTGCGCATTGCTTCCAGCGCGTCATTATGAATCATCGCTGTACACGTCGCTCGAGAGGCTGTAGGACCGAGTTTTCTGGCACGAACGGAATGTATTCGACGAATACCTTCGCCATTTCGAAAGTCTGCGGAGGGAGATGACTTCGCGACTTGGCATATTCCATATTCGGCAAGCTGTGTTCCTCCAAGAGCGCTCGAATTGTCATTGCGTCGTCCTACTATCTGTTATCGCAGAAACATTTTGATGCCTGAGTCACTGGCGATCACCCTTTCCGGTGCGGTAGGGTCACTCCCATGAACAAAATAACGAGTTGACCACGTGAAAGAAGCACGGAAATAGTAAGGAATCTCTTTTATCGTACTCATATTATGTCTATGAGACACGGCATTCTGTCTACATACAGGCACGCACACTGCGCAATGAAGGGTCCATTGTAGGTTCACAAGTTGTGCTCTGATTTATACGCGGTCATTATACGCAGTCCGGGAACGGAGTTCCAGGGGTGAGGAATCCAGCACTCTCCACCAATTGATAGAATGCGTTTAGTAGTCGAGGTTAGGCAGCCGTTTTAATCACGAACAGCAACGAGACAGCAGTCAGTGGCCACAGCTGAACCAGCACGCGCATCAACCACAACAACCGTCTTCTTTGTCTTCCTCTACCAGTGACCGTATTTGTCATAACACCATATCTTACCCGTGCACGTCAAAGAGGATCAGCACTCAGTCCAATGACGGCGAAATTTATATACTTGATACACTCAGAACAGCTTTTTAAGTAAACGGGGGTTCTAAAAGCCATTGCCTCATGTACAAATACCCTGAAACAGCCCAACCGGTTGTGAGCACAACAGAACGTGATCTTCTTTCAGGACAACTGTCCGTGCCGACGATAGCACACTTGGGTGATATTTTTTTTTCGTGCATGTATTATACTCTCCCTGACAACACGTGTTCGACTTTCTCTCCTTCTCCTCCTCGTCCTTTATTGAGCCCACTCCCGTTCAGCCATCTGCAGCATAGGGTAGCAAATCGGAAACTCGCCTGTCTGCTTAACATGCAAGGTTTTCAACTATTGCTTTCCTCCCTCCTTGCCTCTCTTCTTCTGCTACACGAAATAGAAAGCCCAGCCGTTAAAAAGAAAAGCCATCCCTCTGTCCCAGCATTCGGTCATACGAAACTGAAACCTTTCATTGTAGTAGTACTGTCTTTGTCAAGTGGGATATCCAGAAAGTTGACACTTGATAGACAGAGGGCCTCCCATACAATAAATCGAAGTTGACACTCCAGAATTGTTTAGACGCGTGCATGAAATGAGGGTAGGAGGAAATGCAAGACAGTTTTCCTTTGACGTGCACTCCAAACACGCTACGTCGGGTCTGTTCAATTAGTTTGCAAATAACACAAGAGAGCTATCGATGCCACGTGTGTTCACTTACGAGCCACAAGTGGTTCTGTCGTCAGCGACGCCTCACGGACCGTCCAGCCCACATGGTCGCCTGGAAGGAGCAAGAAAGAAGTTAGCCCAAAAAAACAAAGAACCTAGCCCTGAAAAGGTAAATCACAAACCTGACGGTCACACTGCCTTGTAATGTAATGGTAACGTGGAAAACAATGCCAAGCATTTTTTTTTAGTAATTTTTCGACCTGCAAACTTGTTGTTTGTATACTCGTCTGTCTAAATTTGTTGGTGTGTTTCATGATTCAAATGTCATTCCACTCTTTCTATACTACTTATTCATTCTATATTTGCATGGTGGCATTTATCTTATCGAAGGTCGGCCATATGAGTGTGAACCAGTCTTCAATTAACTTAATAAGAACTGAAAGGCTTGAACAGCTCCCTTTCTCGCGAAGAACCCTTCGTGTGCCGGATATACATGTGGTGCGCGATACCGTACCTCAGCATGCACAGATAAATTCTGGTTCTACTTTCGTTTCCAAAGCATTACGTCTCTTGAGTTGATATTCAGCGCCTGTGTTGCCTCTTCTCTTCACTTGCGTCGTTGTTTGGGTGCCTTACCTTCTGTTTTGATCAAACTAGCTCCATCCCTTTTTTTTACAGGTTGGTCGAGGTCCCCACCTATAGGATGCACACGTCGTATAGTCAAGGAAAAACATTTGCGGAGGTGTGTGTGTGTGTGTGTGTGTGTGTGTGTGTGTGTGTGTGTGTGCGTGAGTGCGTGTGTGCGTGTGTGTGTGTGTGTGTGTGTGTGTGTGTGCGTGCGTGTGTGTGTGTGTGTGTGTGTGTGTGTGTGTGTGTGTGTGTGTGTGTGTGTGTGTGTGTGTGTGTGTGTGTGTGTGTGTGTGTGTGTGTGTGTGTGTGCGTGCGTGCATGCGTGTGTGTGCGTGCGTGCGTGTGTGTGTGTGTGTGTGCGTGTGTGTGTGTGTGTGTGTGTGTGTGTGTGTGTGTGTGTGTGTGTGTGTGTGTGTGTGTGTGTGTGTGTGTGTGTGTGTGTGTGTGTGTGTGCGTGTGTGTGTGTGTGTGTTTGTGTGTGAGTGCGTGTGTGTGTGTGCGTTTTGTCGGTAATTTTCTCACGTATCGGCACCAAACTGGAGTCAAAAAGAGGAATCGCTGACACGACACACGCACACGCACGCGCGCACACACATACACACGCGCACACACACGCACACAAACACACACTCTGTATGCACGTGCACGTACGTTCTTCGTAGATTCATGAATGAGCCAATGTTTTGCGCAGTAGAGTTTGCTGTAGCAAATTATTTTGTAGACTCATCGGATATTATAACAAGATTTATCAATTTTCTCCCATTTGAGTATAAGTGAAGATTTTATTATTGGCGACTTTCCATGGACTCAAAAACCGAGAAACGCTTGAGGCCACCACATAAACTTAAACACGTGAGGATTTCCAATGTTCGTTAAAACGTAAGAAATTGAACGCCTTGTTGCTTTATTTCCACAGAGATGGTACCCCCGAAGCTGCTCGCCCGATACCTGGCGATACAGGGAAAAATCATCTAAAATCTATCACTCGTCGCCCATGTAAATCCGCCACATCAAGTGTATACATAGCGCGTATGGCCTTATACGAAGAAAACATGAAAAAAATAAAAAATAAAAAGGAAGCGGACATGCCAGAAGCTTTTATCGGGCAGAGCGGAAAAAAATATTATGGGAAAGACGCGCATCGTTTCCCGACGGTTCGACGTGCAACAGTGTTCAGCTCTAACAGATCTATGCGCATGTGTTCGGCGCTGTCTCTCGCACTATTCGACGGCCACGCTGATCCGTCAGTGCGTGCCTGAACGAAGCGGACGCCCAAGACGCAGAGAACAGAGTGACTTGCCCGTTGCCAACGCCCCTGTAGCACCAATGAAAGGCCGCGCCTGCACCTTCCACGTTTCATGTCTTTCCATCACTGCCCTTTTTCTCGCGAACAACGGCGCTGTCGCTTTTCATCCTCAGGGCAACAGGTCACTGCCCGCGCTGTTGCTGTCGTAGCTCCGCTGCCGTTTCCTCTCTGCTTTTCACCACTACTTTTCTTGCTTGGATGGGAGAGGCGTGAGTGCAGGCACACATCAGCGAAATGCTCCTGGTCCAGCCAGCGTAAAGGGTACACTGTGTAGTGGGCTGCGTGCAGTACACTTGATAAGCAAAAGATTATCATGGAATTTGTGCGAGACATAAACGCTGAAATCTTGAAAAAAAAATCATCGACGGGCCGCTGTTCGGCGTATGGTGCGGGAATTAGCACTATTTTGACACGCTGATGCAAGAAGTTTGAGAATAAATTACTTCAACTGCGCCAGTACGATTTCATTACGATTCCGTAATGATATGCACTGTAGGTATCACCGTACACTTTGCGACTTCTTTTTTTTTAAATCTCACTCGGGAATTGTATGAAATAATAGTCCAAGCCATGCGCATGTAACTTTTGTTGCCGGAGCGCAGTATAAATTGTGCGAATATGATAACGACTTTGTCGCGTTTGTGCGGTAGTTGCGCAGTCCGCAAGCAAAATTCCCTTTTTGATTATGTTAATTCTTTTCTTTCTACAACCGTCCTTTCACACTGCTCCATTTCCATAACATTCATTCGCCCTTTATCGCAAAATAGAGCGTCATTGCCGGAGGACCGAGAAAATATCTTGCCTCTGCAATGCTACAAACAGTAACAAAACTAAAATACTTCATAACATCGTCACCAGTTAGAACAAAAAAGAACCGGCAGTGCGCCGGCTTGTTTCTGGAGTACTGCATTTTCATACTGATACATTTGTTTTTCGCTGCGTTGTACCAATCAGTGAGAGAGCTCATTCGCCCTTCACGAGGTACGCATCAGTGCCATAGGACCCTCTTTTTCGGCGCTTTGCTTCAACGAAGTGCCCGCCCTGCCACACAAGACGTGCGTTAAGAAAGTGCCGGCGCAAACACACCTTGAGAACAGTGGCACAAAAGGCAATGCTACAGGGCAGATAAATAAAGGAACAAGGATACGTACACTATCGTTGTGCGAGCTAGCACGGCTGACACATGTAACATAAATATATACGCATTAGGATAGAAAGAGAAAGGAAAAAGGAGACACAATGCGCCATTCGAATTACAGCTTCCTGCGAATCGCTTCTCACCCCGAAGGATCGCACTGTCTTCGAGAGTAGATCCCCCGCGGAATCCCCATCTCTGCTCGCCGTCCTTAGTCCTGTCGATTTTAGCCTCCAGCTTTTAGCTCTTCTCAGTAATTTACGCCCCGCAAACGTCAACGGTACTGGTGCTTTCAAGGCAAATCGAAGCCCAGGGGCTCTCATTAAGTGACTCTAGTCCATTTGATTATGCGCACTCCCGCTGAGCGTTTATAGAGAAGTATACTAATCGTCACTTACGCACGATACTATGCAAAAACAAACACTCCAGTCGCCTTCTTCCAGATGTGACATAAGATGGTCACGATCACTCCCGGATAACCCCACTTACCGTGGTTTCTTACTTTCTATATTTAAATATTGAGCAACAGAACGTAGTAAAAAAAATTATATATCTTACATAAAATTATATGTGTTCGGCTTTGTTGCTTTGTGATTTAAAAAATGGTGTTTGAAAACTACTTCAATGTTACTGCCAATTGAGGTAAGGCAGCTGCACTCAAAATAAGTTAGCTGCCACAAGACTGGGGTCATATTATGTTTTCAATAAAGTTTAGTTGCTGTTATACACATTTTTAGCGCTGCAATACGTTCATATGACCGTTGAAAGTGCGGTTCATCTTTACTGTTCACCCCTCCTCACGATACCGCAACGCTTCCGTTTCGTCACAAGCAGCATTTTTCGCCTTAAACGTACGCGCCTATTCCAAGAGAAAACAATAACAAATAGCATTTGCAAGATGAACTTCACAGTAAAGGGCACATCATACTTTGTTTCTTTTTCATTTATTTTCATCTTTAGCGTGTTTTGGATGAAAGACGGTAATGCGACGACATACCAAAGGTACTTGTGCATGTGTGTTGGTACAAAGGTACTTGTGCCTTTGTCTGTTGTCATTTCGCGCCTTTCGCCTTAGAACATTATATAAGTACTTTCATAAATGTAGTTTTTGTTAGGCGTGCCGATAAAAAGAGTGAAGTAATGTAGCATCAAATAGACGCTTACAAACTGTCAACCCCCCCAGAAAAAGAAAAAAAAAACACAAAAAAAAAGGAGACAGAGAGTGAAAGAGAATATCAAACCTCTCTCTGCCCTTCCGTTCCTGTTAAATTATTTTGTAATCAGCAATGTTAAACACGGGTGCCGTAAGAAAGAGAGGCATGAGCGCTAACTTACAAATACACCCAAGTTAACCTTTCCTAATTAATCTATAGACTAGTGCAAATATGCACGTTTCTAGAATTTCTTCTATCGTTAGCTCCGAAACATTCCGGTATGCCCATGTTTGTTTTCTGGAGCCAGCTACATTCCCTCCCTCTTATTAGCACTGTTCGCAGTGCCAACTGAGATCAAAAGGAGACAGACTTTCGGCAGGGCCTCAGTAATATTTGATAATGTCAACCCTGCCACGAAATACTGAATATATGCTACTCCACACACGACACGAGTTGCTACAGGAACTACGAACGCAAACAGTGCGCGCAGCGCTCTACTTGAATTTCTTAAGCACACATGGCTTTCACTGATGGCTTTCATGTGCGAGTCCGAAATGCCGCCGCCGCATGTGGGATGTCTTCGAATGGAGCGCTAAAAAGAAAAAAACGAAATACATTGCGACGGTTTTAAAAAGATGAAAAAGGAAAGAAAGAAAGAAAGAAAGAAAGAAAGAAAGAAAGAAAGAAAGAAAGAAGGAAAGAAAGAAAGAAGGAAAGAAAGAAAGAAAGAAAGAAAGAAAGAAAGAAAGAAAGAAAGAAAGAAAGAAAGAAACAAAGAAAGAAACAAAGAAAGAAAGAAAGAAAGAAAGAAAGAAAGAAAGAAAGAAAGAAAGAAAGAAAGAAAGAAAGAAAGAAAGAAAGAAAGAAAGAAAGAAAGAAAGAAAGTGAGGAAGGAAGGAAGGAAGGAAGGAAGGAAGGAAGGAAGGAAGGAAGGAAGGAAGGAAGGAAGGAAGGAAGGAAGGAAGGAAGGAAGGAAGGAAGGAAACATAAAGGCAGAAGGCAGGGAGGTTCACTAGGTAAGGGTCAGAGTGGCTGACCTGCACTAGGGGACTTGAAAATGGAATTATAAAGAGGAAAGAGAGAGAGGGAGGGGGGAAAAGAGCATTAAATTCACTGACACGTGTGGTTCTGCACCACGAGTGAGAGGCGTTCGCTCAAGCTCTTCGTGCTCAAAAAGTGTGAGAGTGCTTTCCCGCACTGATTTGTGTGAAATCCGAATAAAGTAGAAGATCAGGGCAAGCTGGAATTTTGAAGCGATGAAAAATCCTTGGAACACCACGTGTCGCTGGAGCCGACGCTTCGAGGAGCGCTGTTGTCTTCAAGGCTGCAACTGTTGCAGCCTTGAAGACAAGACCGCTTTGTTGATACGTTGGCTTCAGCAGCACCTAGGTAAGCGTCCGTCGATAGCCAGGTAAACGTATACCCAGTATTTCGCGGCAGGGTTCCCATTATCAAATATTACTGAGGCCATGCCGAGAGTCCGTCCCCTTTTCATGTCACTCGACACTGCGAACAGTGATAACAAGGTGCAGATTATGGAGGTAGCTTCAGAAAACAAGCACTGTCTTACCGGAATGTTTGGAAGCTTCTAGGAAAATTCTTCCTAGGGAAGTCGAGAACCATAGCGACGCGGATACAGACAGCGAAAGCGGGACCATGCAAAAGCTGAGAATTTTGTTGCCAAAGACACGAACGAGGATGAACGTCGCCGTCCGCAACCGCTAACGCCGGAGGAACGACGGATAGGCGCCAACAGCAGAAACGCGATGACAGCTTCACGGGTAATCCGCCCCCCATATGAGTGTTGTGGCTTCACAAAACTTTCTTTTTACGTTAGCCTCCTTAACAATGTTACCAACTTGCCGCACTACTCGGGTACAGATACGCACTCCTGATGACAATGTCTAACTCACTCAAGTGCAGCTCCGGATGCTTGCTGCTTCACCTGTGCAAAGTTTTTCATTTAGTCTACAAAACGTAGCTTCGTATATTTCAGAACTTTATTTGAAACGACTTTTCATTCAAGTACATTGAAAAATCTTGCAAGCATTATTTTACGAGTTGAAGCTACTACCTGAAAGGAAGAGATCGAGAGTGTATACCGCAAGGACAATTTGTGTACGGTGAAAATACAAAATATGATGCCAAGAATCTGCGCCGTATTAGTCTGCACGCTAAGCCAGAACATTCGATGATGGTGTGCTTAAATTTACGAGGACCAAATAACAAAGATTTATACCTAACAAAAACAAGAAGGGGCGATAGAGAAACTATAAATCCAGTACGCAGCTTTAATTCCGAGAATCTATATACCGTGATAAGGTTTAGCAGGCTTTGCTTTCTGTATGATGTTAGGGTCTATCTTTTCTTTTTTTCTACAGCGTAAAGCTCGTGACAGTGAAGAATATTAACCGAGCTGCTTCGATAAGGGCAATAGTGGTGTGGCGGTCACTTACGCTGGCGAAACCCCCTTTACTCCACCTCTCTCGGCTGTTCGATCCACGGGACGCGCGGAGGGTCATTTCTTTTGGACCGTTTAGTCAAACGCTCTGCCCGCAAGTCACGCTAAAACAAGGGGACGAAGGATGATATTGCTCGTTGTCGTGCAAGCCGAGTACTTTAATAAATTAGGCGCGCCTCGGTGAATTATGGCACGATCAGTCGGACAGGAGATGCCTGCACCTAACAAAGCACAGATATGGAAAGGGGAGTGTGATAAGCATAAATAAGTATTTTGAAGATGTAAAAAAATGAATACATGAAAGCGCTAACCTTTATGCGTTGTGTCCAAGCTGAAATAAAAAAAGAAACGGAAACAAATCTAGCGTTATTTAATATTATAAGAGTCCAAAAATCTGAAAGAAAAGTGAGCTCACTCAGGCTCTCTCTAGAAATATGTCTTGTGCTCAGGACTCACACGCACTCAGGCTCATCAAACTTTTCATTAACCGGACTCACACTCAACAAAATTTTCCTTTGCTGTAAACGCAAGATTTGCCCCACCTTCTCGGCTTCATTGATATTGTTGACATAAACCGCCCTGCAGGACTGCCAATCTCTGCGAATGTGAACTAATGAAAGAAGTCGACATTAAGGTTATTCCATTGAAAAAACAGCACTTGATTGTTTAATTACGGTACATTATATTATGATTCCTTTGCATTATATGTCATCATAATCAAAGTTAATAAAGCTGTCACACTTGGCAGCGAAGATGGCCAAGCATACGTTCTTTTTTTTTTTTCACTCTCGAGATCTACTCTGAGAGTGAAAAGTGCTCCTTTAAACTCTGCTTTTAGAGACATTCAGGATAACCTTCATAACGCAAAAGTGTATTGTGCCCAGATCCTTCAAGACTCCATCATCCCAAGTCATTTTCCTTCACGGAAAATGATGTCAGTAAAATATATGCTGCCTTTCTTGTATTCATCGCCAGATGTCTCTAAAATAATCACTTTTGGTGTTATACGTCCACGATATAAATATCAGAGACGCCGAACAGGAGGGCTCCGGAAATTTTAACCCCCGAAGGTTCACCCGAGGTTGCACCTAAATCTAAGCAGGCGAGTCTCTTGCATTTTACCTACATCGAAATGGGCCACCTTTGGCCGGAATGGCGATCACGCGACCTTTATGTCAGCAGTCAGGCACCATAACCAGTAGACCACCGCGGAGGCTGTAATGACCAACGTAGTGAAGATGCACCCTCGCTAACTCAACCACAAGAAAGGGATGCAACAATAAAAATAAATGTAAATATAAAAGAAGCTGGCACCACACACATCCGTAAGCAGATGCCTCGAAAAATGACAAGACCACTTGTCGAAACGTTGGCTCAAGCGACACCCCCTGTTCAAGGGTTTGCCATCGCACATACGGCCACTCTAGGACTGTTGTTCAACGGAACAAAATTCCAAGAAGCGTAATAGAGCTCGACCTTAGCTTGAATATAATATGGCTTAGCTGCCACATCGAAGCTATTACGAAGCCTGTCATTCGACGCATATTGGATGCCATAAACAAGCCCTTTCGCCGATATTCTCATATTCCCAGCGAATTCGGTCTAAAAAAAAACAAAGTTTAATAAAGGGAAACGACAACATCCCTTGACACGGACGCGGAGTTTGTTGTTATCCGAAATTCTCATGGAGGCACGCAAGAACAGGAAAAAGAACGACAAACAGTTGAATGGTTTCGATGAATAAGGCTGCTTGCTGATTTATTTCGAGAGCTATAGAGTAATGTTCTTGGAATTGAAAGGAGAGTGAAGGGGGCTTTTTCCTTTTTCTTTCTTCCCTCTTATGATTATTAAACGTCCCTCCATTGGTGACGTAAATAAGGGATCGGTAAGAGGTTGCAAATGCGCGCATAGTGTACTTTACGAGCACTGTTTTTGCGACGGCTTAATAAAATCTAGGCAGTCCGATGAAACTAGGATTTAAAAAAAAGTACTATAAGATAGCCTTTGAGACGGCCTTTGAGATGCCAGCTTTTTTCAACTTTAAAAATATGGCGCCTGTTTCTGTCATGCACGGCATCTCTGCGCTCTTGTGGCAGCTTGTTTAGTATGTACCGTGCTTCCATTGTTTTCCGACTATCAGACGCCCGTGCGCAATCTGTTGCACGAGTCGCCAGCTTAGACTGGGAAACATATGGAACCATTTCCAGTGGTGAAGCCCGTGTTCGTTCCTGCGTTAGCTGTCGTCAAGATTTCTTTTTATTTCTCTGCTTGCATAGCTTTTTTTCTCTCATAGTTATTACAAGAAAATTAAGCTACTCGAGAAAAATTTGTGTGCGTTCCCGCCACGCCCACACAGAGAAAGTTATTTCCCTAGATGTTCATTTATCATTGCCTGAACACGACGTTCGTGGCTGAGAACGGGCAACAGCGTATTACGCTGTCTCCAGATTGTTTCGTTGCCAAAGTTGTGAAAAAGAAAATATCTAGAATAAATTGTCTGTTTTTCTTAATGTTGTCATCATATGTTCCTGAGGCTATTATCCACCTGCCAGCATTTAACGACAGGCTGCAAACAGAAGCAATGCGCGATTCAAATGAGAGTTTTGTCTCTTGAACTGATAGAAAAGTTAAAAGCATCAACTTCATACTGAATCTCTCTTAGAGCAGAAATAAAAATTCCGCTGGAAAGAAAGTAAAGCTACGTGCTTTTTTTTGTTTTTTTCTTTTTTTTTCTCGGAATCCCTCTCCCGCGATTGCTTCATTCGATTTGTGCATGATTCGGGACCCTCGTAATCGCCAGCTTTGTCCGCTCCCTATAGTGTACTATACTGCACTGTACTATACTATTTCCCTATATTTTATCCGCCATGATACTGGAGAGGTCTGTCTGTTTGTACGCCTAGAATGCTACTATGATGATAGTTAAAAATGAAGCGCTATACACAGTACTCGAGAAATACAGAACGGGCTCAAAAGACACCACTACACAAACTACGGCATTTCAATGTGATTATTGTCTTTAAAGTTAAAAAGTGGTTTGGTTGCAAGAACTTCGTATGCTTTGTTTGTTCATGGTCCAAGAATGTCCTTTAGCTCCAGAAATGACTGTATTCGATGAATGTTGAATTCGCACATGAAGGGTGTTCTTTATAGGTTACAGAGCCTGCAAGCGCAGATTAAATGGGCTTTGTCCTTACGTATGTTACTCACAAGACATAGTGGCGACCTTCTTCGTTTATTTATTCGTTTAAATAAGCAGGTAAGCGAGAAAATTAGGAAACGACAGATTACTTAAATATGATCCGCTTTGTCTCTTCTCTCCGACCATTTGATGTCCCAATGATAACTTGCCATGGCACAACGCCTTTGTTGCTTTTGTCTAACGCAATCAGCAAATTCCATAAAGTCTGAAGGCTACGGTATTTTGACTTCCCCTGCCCGTTTCACTTTTCTGGCAAAGAAAATCTTCCTCGTTTTGTTTTCATAGACCTTATCCTTCTTCTTTATCGCCAGTCAACTAAGGAGGGATGATCTCTATTTTCAAAGAGCCGCCGGGGTGAGCACCCAATAATGCAGCGCTGGTCCTTCGAACAATGTTTTGAGAAACTCTGCGCTTACTTCTCCCCAGCGTTTTTGAAATTTTGATGGGCGACGAAGCGGTCGTTCTTAGCCGAGATGTGCGAAGAACTCGAGTTTCGGTATTGACCGATAGGAACTTAATCCTGAACAAGAACCGTCCCTTGAAAGTTAAGGCTCTTATATAAATCTGCCAGGTATCAGAGAGCAAAGCTTATTAGATTTCTTTCCTATTCCGTTTTTTGAAGCAAAGAAATCATGATCAGCCTGAGGTGACGGTGCATTTCTTGTACTCTTTGCCGCCCCTTTCGTTAGAGCTTGAAATCGCTTAACTTTTAGTTGAATATTATCTGTACATAGGTTTATTTAACTATCTTTGACTTCCGTTCACACATTTTATAGTGGTCTGTCCAGCACGAAAAAATACGCGCATCCATTCAGGTGCATGACCGCCTGGGTGCACTCTTTTTACGGGGCTATGAGTACGAGTACTGAAGCTAAACAGGACTCGATTGAAACAAAACCTTCAACCAAGAGCTTTGTGAACTGATGTTGATTAATAACCTAATAATCGGTCAGCTTAGCTTTGTAATTTACTTCCTATAGATAGTTTTATAACTGGTATACCTAAACTGACGTGAGGCGGTATTAATGTGCAACCTCCCATGCATTTTGCTGTAGGTTAACACAGCATGCATTGTAAAAAGCCGAGTTTGAGTTCCTTCCTTTTAGGACAGCAATAAACAAATAAATAAATAAATAAATAAATAAATAAATAAATAAATAAATAAATAAATAAATAAATAAATAAATACCACAGGTTCCGCGGCCCACACAGAGGCATTCACAAAAATTCAAATCTAGAGTCTATCCACCTCATGAAGCGCTTTTTAACAGTTCATGTAATCTTCACCTAACTACAGTAACAACAATCTTAACTGCGAATGTAACGAGTCTCATGGTGACAAAAAATTGGGGGGACCCTTAAGGTTCGCCTTTAAGAGTTGGACGCGATAGCAATATCCTGTCCCGAGTGCGTACTTCAACCACTTAGTGCATACTTGCTATGTACCCTCTACGTGGTGTTAAGGGAATACGCGCAGTAAGGTGTGTGCCTTTTGTAATGGGTGGCCGGCTTTAAACTACGAAATCGTTATGATAGTCACATGTGCTGACGCCCGATGGCAATGTACGCGTGTACCACGCAATATTACTGGGATATTACATGTTATAGTGTGACGCGTATATAAAGGACGCTTGCGTTTACAAAGCATGAAAGTTATTTTCACTGCATTTCCAAGCAGAGGCGTGGCTGTGTGGTAGAAAGAACACCTGCTTGCCGCGCAGACGGCCTGGGTTCGATCCTCACTCTTACCCGGAAATTTTTATTATTTATTTTATTTGCCTCTACTCTTACCTGGAAATTTTTATTATTTATTTTATTTGCATCTTTCATGATTTTTCGGTCACAGACAAGATGACGATTTTTCGCTCACAACCAACGACGCCGACCCCGACGCCGACGCCGGAATTTCTGCGAAACAAGCTCTTTAACACTCTCGCGTTAAAACACGGGGCAGAAACCGGGCATCTTTTAAAGTGTCAGTTCGATGGGCTTACTTTATTATGAATGACTTAACACCCTCTATACGTACTCACATAGGTAAGGTAAGCCATCGCGGAACTTTTTAGATTACCTGCAACCATCTCATCTTAAACACTGGATGGCGCGTATGCCACACAGGACAAAGAGAGAACACTGATGCGCAGGACAAGCACTTCTCCTGTGCATCAGTGTTCTTTCTCTGTCCCGAGTCAAATCCACGTTATCCAGTATTTAAGATTATAAACCAACTAACTCAGGAACAAACTTTGTTAAACCGTTTCACGCTTATCAACGACTAGCAGGAGGACGCCATAGCTACTAAGCCGCAGCGGCTGCCCTTTTTTCATCTCGGGCAAGAAAAAAATTCAGAAAAAAAAATACAAACCACATGAACAAAAAACAGAAATGAAAAAACTAAACAGAATAAAAGTAATTACGGCAGCTCGGAATACAGCTTCTTTTGTGTAAAACAGTGTTTCCACTTCCTGGCCGCATCGAGCGTCGATCTGTTTTCTGGAGACGTTGATAAGCGTCGATTTGAGAGCGAGCGCCGCTGGCTACCCGCCGGAGAGGCTGCTCTCACTTTATGTTCTCGAGATATTTGACAACCATCTCACTAAGCAGCGCCGCCGGACTTTCGATTCCGGAGAGCAATTCCTGATTTCAGGTAAACAAACATTTGACGAAGCAGAACGGCGGCGGAAGCTTCGCAACGCGAGTGTGCTCTTCAATATAAACAGGAAAAATGTGCTAGATCATGCAGTTTGTTTACGTTGGTAACAGTGAACCCGCACGGAAGAAGTGTGTGATAGGTATGAAAGAAGCGATGGACAGATGTAATGCGATGGACGGCCGGCGCACTCTAGCATTGCGCAGGATCGTGTGTCCGAGATCGCGGCGGCCATTTTTCTATTTTTTTAACACGATAGCTTTACAGAGCCCATGTAGCAGAAATTCCGGTGTCGGTGACGGCGCCGTTGGTTGCGAGCGAAAAATCGGTATGGCTAGTGAGCGAAAAGTCGCGATGGGTGCAAATAATATAAAAGGTGTGTTCGAGCCGGAATCGAACCCAGGTCGACGAGGAGCCCACGTGTACTATTAAGCTGACGATTACGCGTACGCCTTGTCGAATAAAATTTTTTCTAGAGCTAGCCAAGTCCCAGCGGCGCGCCAACCTTCAATGAAGGACTGAATAAAAGAAAGAAAGAAAGAAAGAAAGAAAGAAAGAAAGAAAGAAAGAAAGAAAGAAAGAAAGAAAGAAAGAAAGAAAGAAAGAAAGAAAGAAAGAAAGAAAGAAAGAAAGAAAGAAAGAAAGAAAGAAAGAAAGAAAGAAAGAAAGAAAGAAAGTAAGAAAGAAAGAAAGAAAGAAAGAAAGAAAGAAGTACTTGGTTATGTTCCCGCAAGGTTTCGAGATTCACCGACGGCAAGGGGGGATATCCAGCAGGTGGCATGCTAACGCTATCGTAGGCATTGACGGTAACCTTCGTTGCTTTCTCCCGCTTTTTTTTTTTTTCTTGTCCATGAGAGAGACACTGAGATTGGCAAGGCAAGGAAATAAACGAGAATAAATATTTATTGCGGCATCCTAAAGCGGAGAACGGGTAAAGCGAGTGGGAAAAATAAGGGAGTAGAGCACACGCAAAGTAAAAAAAAAAAAAAAGTTCTCAGGAACATATTTTACATCTTGGCGGTATATTGGCCTCGTAACTTGTTTCCCGTTGAGCCCGCGAGATGCCGCGACGCTTTGTATATATTTATCGAACTTTTTTTGTCACGTTTCAGAAGCAACGTACAATGGTGTTGAAATTTTAAAGCTGTGTTCGTGTTAGGTTAGGCACTCTAACGTTCCAATTATGTGTGGGAGGTGTTGTCCTTATTTAAAAGACCCCCATATTGCTGACTGACTCAATCTCGCACCATATGAATTGCATAAAGAAATGACATGTGTCATTTCGGAACGAGGGGTTATGAGCGTACATAATCTTTATGGAGATATCCAACCAAAAGAGGAAGGATTTACTGAAATGCAAAGTGATTAACCAAGGGCTGAGTATGATTGGCTACCTTGGTGTGGAAAAAGGAAAACACGAGAAGAGGATTAAGAGCAACATCTCAATTTTCATGTCATCATCACACGGCGCTTACTTTAACCCGATCATTTAGCAAATTGCCACCATAACTTTGTGAAATGGCTATAAGCCAAGAAAAAAAATAATGAATCCAACTTTAATCGGTTGAATGAGGACAGCTTGAAATGGAAGAGTCTTCTTAAGTGACCTCGCGTACAAGCAGGGGAAAATGTAGCGGGACACTACAGTGAATTCAAAGAACAAGAACGCCTCCATCGGGCTTTACTGGGATAATATACATGGTCGAAAGGCAGCCACGATTACAACTGCTCCGGATTCGCGTTAAGAGAAACAGCACACTTGTACCAGGAACTAAGACAGACGTAATCCCGCATATCTCTTACTCTCTCATTTATTTTCAATCGTGGGGTACTTATCTTAACGAGTGTGATGGTGCCCCATTCATGTTTAATCGTGCATGTCGCTATATGGGGACCACACATGCAGTAAAGTAAAAATGGTTTCCTCTAAAGAGGCGGTACTTCCCCTAATAACTTTGCTTGTCTTTAGCGTACACCCAACAGAAATTAAGCGGGAGATGGGAACACCTAGCGATGCTACGCTGTCCTGAAGGGCGCACGAGCCGAGAGACAACGCATGAGTGCGGCGTCGAGAAATAGTCGCTGCTGTCTTTCCCCTGAATTATATAGACGCGTCTCGGGGGTGTCGTGCCCGGAAAAGGCAGACTCCATACTTATAACGTCCAGGTTCACCCGCTGGGTTGGGTGTAACAAGCTACTGTCACACACCTTCTTATCCGAGCAACAATAAGAACAAGGACGGAGCATTACGAGCGGGAAAGCCCTTGCTGTAGTACCATCCATGGACACACGGCGGGTGCTCTCGTAATGGTATTTGTAGTTCAGCTCAGTGCCGCCGGGGCGCGCGTTTCATGACCTCGAATGTGCCTCGTCATTATGTCGTGCAATTTACCCACGAACACTGAGTTGCTCGGCGACGAGCATAATATTCCCGCATGCGAAATGCCCGCCATTACAGAACGTGGCTGCTAATATTCTCGTGGTAAAATTTTATGTGTATGTAGCCGGTTCTTCAAGGTGCAACGTTGTCCGAACTAAGTTAGCGGAGCATAAACTTGTGCATACATTGGAAAAAAAAAGAAGTATATGGTGCAATTCACTCTTCTAATAATCAGTATAACTTTCTGGTACCCCCATTTTTGATTAACGCCGTGACGGGAACGTTAGAAAATTGTTCGATAGATTTAATTATCAAAAACATAAGCAAAGGAATAACAATCTTTACCCAATCGTATAATTCCACTAGGTCATTTCTATAAGATTTTTATAGGAGATCGTTTAGGGCCAAGTACACTCCAATCGCGAACTTCCATTGGCACAGGTACTTCTACAACTTCTACAATTAGAGACGGGTTGCTCAACGCTTCTGTTTCAGTGATCTGCACTCGTCAGCTTGCAAACTCCCAGCCGCCTTTCTCATTGGTGGTCGGCCGTGATGACCGAGCACTCGCCACGGAGATTTCCAAAAGAAAGTCGATGAGCAAAAGGTGAAAGCGAATTTCATCAAAAATGAGTTGCAGCTTTTTCTCGAACAGGACAAGCGGGAACCACCTGTGAGTGTTTGGTCGACAAACAGCATTAACGGAGTCAGCAGTATCATGAAGCACCCGTTGACAGTTGCGGCCGCGGAAAAACATTCGTAGTTAGCGAGCTCCTGCCGAACGCCGATGAACGGACTCGCAACTCTGCCTCAGCAACAACTGAGACGCAGTTCTGGCTGCAGTCGTCCAACTCTGGAAACAAACAAGCTGTTTCTTTCCTCTCCTCCCCTCAGCACTTTTGTTCAAACTCTTACGTGCTACAGGTTTTTTTTTTTTTTTTTTAATTTTCCTGCCAATCGCTGCAGAGTTTGTTCGTGCAGATCTCGGGTTGCTTGCGTTAGATTTCAATTTGAAAAGCGTCCCTGGCGTGTGTAGCTGAATACTTTATATTTGTGTTTGCTATATTTGAGGAAAACCAACTTCGATTTTCTCCCGCTTCAATTCTGGCTTTCTTCGTGGCTCCTCTCAAACTGAAAAAGAATACTGTCGAATTGGCAAGAGAGTAATTCGGACCGGTGATAGTGCGAGGATCGAATGCAGAAAATTAACGAAAGCTTTCTTTTTCATCTGTCTATTGACTTTTCCCGAAGTTTTCCCCCCACGATGAAGTGCAACCTGACTACGATCACGGTAACACAACACACTCATGTATCGAAGTATCTGCGCTTCACTCGGCACTTAGCCTCGAATCTTTTTGCGTGTATATATATATATATATATATATATATATATATATATATATATATATATATATATATATATATATATATATATATATATATATATATATATATATATATATATATATATATATATATATATATATATATATATATATATATATATATATATATATATATATATATATATATATATATATATATATACACATGAACGAGATTAATGAATATATCTCATAGTCATGTTATATGTAAGCGCATAGGAAACTTTTTGTACGGACTTTATTTGCAGTAACCTGGCACGGTGGTCTAGTGGTTATGGTGGTCGAATGCTGACCCGAAGGTCGCGGGATTGAATCCCGGCCATGGCGGCCGCATTTTGGATGGAGGCGAAAGTGCTTGAAGCCCGTGTACATAGATTTAGGATGCACGTTAAAGAAACCCAGCTGGACGAAATTTGCGGAGCCCTAAACTACGGCGTGCCTCATAATCATATCGTTGTTATGGGACGTTAAACCCCAACAATTATTATTAATACTTTATTTGCAGTAAGCTACGTGACAACCCTGTATGTATTGCACTCTGCCCTTAGACTCCGCTGATTCTTTACCTGTCACATATCGTATATACAAATAGTCCATCTGATTGTTTTTCTGTTCTCTTACTCTATCATTCATCCCGGTTTTTGTTGCTCTTGAGTTTCTTCAATACTGCTTTCACGTTGATGGGACAGCTGGCTCGTATGTAGCATACCTTTCCATTATCTTTTCATATATGTGATACGGGTATGTGCCACACGTGTCTGGAGGAAAGGGTTTGACGTCGTACGCGACGGGATTTTAACATTATTCATGTCATGACCCGACAGTGATAATCCTCAAACCCTCTTACCCTCTCACACTAATTTTGCTTCCCTGCGGTAAAAATGGCTGTCCGATCCATTAGTCAAGGCTGTTCTCTGAGTTCTGTGTTTACTGTGTACACGTGGAGATAACGGCATCATCGCGCTGTCCCGAGAACTAAAGAAGCGTGAAAATTAAAAAAAAAAAACTGCCATAAGGGACTCATTAGGCTATACTGACAGAGCTCCTGCCCGCACCACCAAGTTATATATATATATATATATATATATATATATATATATATATATATATATATATATATATATATATATATATATATATATATATATATATATATATATATATATATATATATATATATATATATATATATATATATATATATGCCCAGACGAAGGGCTGCTCCCACGGCTCAAACGTCGGATTAAACTGCGCTTACGCTCAGGCCAGTCGGGCAGCGTCGCAGAACCTTCCGCAGCCGTCCCTCCCATGCTCCCCGAGAGCAGAACGCAGCTGCTTATAATTGTAGCTGACCACCGCTGTATTGATCCGTATACATTCAGCTACGAAAGGGTGCATCGGACCCGCCGGCGATCGAGAGCTCTGATGACCCCTGTCCAGCACGGTCTCCTAGGTGACCAGGTGGTTGCAACTGCGGGCTCCTTGTGATTGCAAGGGGGTATCGAATGTATAAGCATAAAAACGATACCTTGTTATATATTCATAAGTTGACGAAGAAAGGAAGAGAGTCTAAACGTATAACCTGTAGTTAGTTTCGCTGGCTAACATAAAGAATTCTATCTCGCTTCCTCGGCGAGAATTCGTTTCCGGGCTGTCGATTTGGAATTTCATTCGCGCTTTTCTCGAGTTCCTGGGGTTTAAAACACTCTGGGACTGACAGCTTCTCCTTGCTCCTGTGTTTGAGACACGGATATAGCTTAAGCATTTGGGACATGTGACCCCAAGCAACGCCCAAGACACGAGCTGCACGCAAATACTTTTTCCCGATCTATCGGCGAGCGTCTGCATCCTCTCACAGGTTCTCGAGATCCGAGCAGTAACCCAGAGCTTACTTGAGGAATTTTCCTCGAAAACAGCCAAAATAATTTGCTTTTCGAATGCTACGAAAGCTCTGGACAGGTGGTTCCTCCTCAAAGGGCCTCCTTTTAAGTGCGGAGCACTTTAGGGGGGACCGGGCTGTCGTAGCTGTCGTGTGCTGTAGTGTGCTGTATAGTGTGCTGTGGCATGCTGCCGTCGTCGCTTGGCGTAACGCTCCATGTGCAGCATATTGAGCGCGCGCTCGCGCCAAGGAGAAGTCTTCTTCCTCTTGTTCTTCGAGCGCATTGATGGTGATCATTTGTCATAATCAGCAAAAAAAACGACTAGTGCGCTAGGCGTGACGCAGGCAAAACTGCGTATAAAAATAGAAAAAAAAAGAAGCAAGCGCGAAATAGAAAAGAGAGAGAAAAGGAAAAAATGAGAAGAAAGATAGAAAGAGCAAGAAAGAGAAAGAAAAAGATAAAATAAAGAAAGGAAATATGACAGAAAGAAACGAAAAAAGGAGAAAAAGAAAGAAAGAGAGGAGGAAAGAAAAAGGAAACCGAAGAGTAACAAAGAAGGCTGCAAAGCTCCGCACTTCCTTCATGCTCGGCACCCTATAGTGTGAAGCTGCATGTCACGAGGTAGTTCCGGTGCCGGTCGCCGGCAGTCGGCTTTACTTCAAAAAGTGCGTGTTTTGTTATACAGCATTTCGTCATCAAATACCAAAGGATATTTCAGTGGCAGGTGAAAGGATTTAGAATGCTCGCCCGCTTTCACTCCTAAAGGGTACCTGCATTTGACCATCGCCTGTTTAGCTGAAAATCCTCACGGCGCCGAGTCCTCGAAAGGGACTCGTCGCGAGGATTACTACAGAGTAAGGCGAGAATGAAGGAGAAGTAGCGGAAGCGTCATGTTCAGGTTTTAGCAATTGTTGCGAAACACATGACATTTCGAAATAACAAAGTGCTCTGCAAATCAAATCCAAGACGCCGTTAACATGGTCCGCTACCCCGGCCATGACGTAGGTTGAGAAAATGCGTAAGATTACATTCGGCACACAGGGCTAAGCAGCATACTACACAAAACGTGAAACAGCGAATTCCTTCTGCACTTGATTGTTTAGCGTTTCTGACGGAAATGTGAACTACGACATAGCGAAGCCTCCTTGATGGGTTTCCCCGCGATTCGGGGAAACTCAGTTGAATGTCTGTAGATACAACGAAGCGAACACTAGAATTTGTAAAGCAACATCATCCGCTACTGAGATAACTTAACGGAACTGAACATGCAGATTTCTCGCCTAGCTGCCATCCCGATCCTTTCATTTGCGTATTTGCACGTCGCAGTAAATGTAAAATTTGAATTCCCCACCATGTGCCATCCAATGGTTGCACACAATACATCCTTCATTGCAGGTTTGCATGCCACTACCTGGACTCGAGGTAATTTTAATGCGTCGGTTTTGGTTGAGCGTCGCCTTAACAAGCGCCAAGTGTTTCCGTATCGGCATGCATGACGCGCAATGCCTCGGATAGCGTTTGCGAATGCGACAGCACCATGAGACGCATTCTCATGCAGGGCCCTTGTTTTAACAACGAACGACAGGTGTTGTGTACCGCTTTAAACCGACTTAATGACAGAGCTTTCTTACTTGCTGGCTTTCTTTCTTTCTTTCTTTCTTTCTTTCTTTCTTTCTTTCTTTCTTTCTTTCTTTCTTTCTTTCTTTCTTTCTTTCTTTCTTTCTTTCTTTCTTTCTTTCTTTCTTTCTTTCTTTCTTTCTTTCTTTCTTTCTTTCTTTCTTTCTTTCTTTCTTTCTTTCTTTCTTTCTTTCTTTCTTTCTTTCTTTCTTTCTTTCTTTCTTTATTTATTTATTTATTTATTTATTTATTTATTTATTTATTTATTTATTTATTTCTTCAGGAAAGCGCCCAGCTGAGCTGGTCGGCACGTCCTTAAGACACGAACAAGCAGCGCGAGACAGGGAACGGCGATAGAATGACGGGCAGGGCGCTGTCTGTAGTTCAGCGCATTGTCTGTCATTCTATCACCGTCCCGTGTCTAGCGCTGTTTGTTCCTGTCTTGCTTTCTTTCTTTCGTGCCCATTTTTCTTTATTGCGCCGCTGTAGGGTAGCAGGCCAGGTGCAACCTGTTTAAGCTCCTCGAGTTTCATTTACCCTCAATCTGTTTCTGTCTTTTGTCAGGACACCTCCTTGAAGAGCACCGTTTCCTGGATCAAAATTCTTGACAGTGTGTTCTCAAGTATCACACAGAATGTCCTCTCTGTCTCTGGGTCTTCGGGTGAAAAACGGATAGAAAATCAATGCAAGAAATGCATAACCCGTGAGCTCCCTCTGGCAAGTTAAGATCCAAGTTCCAACTTCTCGTATAAGACGAAGGCAGATTAGATCAAAACCAGTACCACGGCAACCCAGACAGGCATCCTATTTCTCTCCGTTTCAAAAAATGGGGTACTGTTCTCGCCAAAAATGAAGCACCTGCGTACGGTTTCGCACTGTAAACGGATGCAGTAATGTGGAACACGAGTGTCCTGAAAGATGTTGCGCGTTATTTTTATTTTTTTATTTTTCGCATTAAAACGCATTGAAAAGTGAATCATGCAGAAAAGTCGCTCATGTAAGCTGATATGCGCATTTGTTTATATGCTACGCTGCTTTGCAGTCCAAGTTATACGACAGAGTTTCACAGTTGGAGACAAAGCCCAAAATCAGTTCAGGAAGTATCTGCGCAGTTCTAGTGTTCAAATGTTAGTTATTTTCTATTGAAATGTCTACTTTGTCGCAAAAAAAAAAAGTTGATCCAACTTTATGTGGACTAAGTGGTTGTGTTTTTAACAACAAGCATGCGAAATCATTTCGATCGTTTTTCTTTTTTTTTTTTATGAAGGTAGCAGCTTTGCAAAATCATCGAGCTATTCGCTTACATTGACCTTAATCATAGATGGTTTCCGCACAAATACATGCGAAAGAGCACATCGTACTACACCCCTGAGATTTTTGAACAATGAACGGCTATTGATCACTGAAACCGTGATCTACTTGCATACTGCAAGTGCTGGTTAGCATTGACTCATTTTGGCTAACGTCAGTTCATATTTGCCGAAGCATCGGTGGTGAAAGACAATAGAGAACTTTATAATTGGGGACCGAATACACTGAGTCCTCAAGATGTGTTAGGTAGGCTGCCCTTGAGAAGCAGCATAGTTTGAGAGTTGGGTCAGACGTGCACGGCGTTGGGTGAAACGCGCGGGACGCCACACTGCGTCGTGGCTCCCGCTGCGTCTGCGTCATCGCGTTGACAACACAAGACTTCTTGGGAACCCATGCTAGTTTTCTATGTCTTGGGGCATCGCGAACGCAAGAACACGAGAGTGGCTTGGGTGCGTACACTTTCGGCTCGCAAGTTTCCTGGGTACGCAATTTTAAAGCGAACGCCTTTAATGTCTCATGCTCACGTCCGTCCGTCCGTCCGTCCGTCCGCTCGATGCTTTATTCTAGTCTGTCAGCGAAGACTGTCTACGATGCTGGTCGTAACCGCGAACACACCCAGTGTAGGCTGAATATGGTCAATCTCGGCGGCTAACTGACGACCGATGACGTCTAGTGTCGGCTATTGAGCGCTGCGTCTGTTGGAACATCAGCCCTGTTTTTACTCAAGTTCGATACAGTTTCGCTTAAACAGAAGCCCCGTGTGTTGGTACCGCTTGAATTAAACTTTTAAATGCGAAGCATTTCTTAGCGAACTTCGGCGACTTTGAGCGTATCTATATCTATTTATCTATCTAGCCGCCTACGACTTTGTGCTCTCCTGGCCGTATCGTTAATGGGATTTATACCAAAATTGGAATGGCATAACATGACTGTATGACAAACATGATTGATTGGTCATATCATGAAAATCATGACTAACTTGTCATGAAAAGTATGTTTTACACGCCATGGCCATAGTGTTCCTGAGGCCGCTTTTTTAACTTGATATATAAAAAAATTGGTACGATGAGACAATTCTGCATGACCAACATAAATGACAGGTGGTAATATGAAAATCATGATCTGCATGTCATGTACAACATGATTTACATGCCACGCTCATGGCGCGCTGACGGCCGTTTCGCTAGCTTGATATACGCCAAATTTGGTATTGTGTGACGTGACTGTATGACGAACATAAATGCCAAGTGGTCATATGGAAATCATGACATGTCATGTGCAACATGACTTGCATGCCACGCTCATGGCACGCTCGCGGCCGTTTGGCTAGCTTGATATGCACCAAATTCGGTATTGAGAGACGTGACTCTATGACGAGCATAAATGACAAGTGGTTATATGGAAATCATGACATGTCATGTGCAACATGACTTGCATGCCACGCTCATGAAACTCTCGTGGCCGTCTGGCTAGCTTGATGTACACCACATATTTAAGGCGAAAGCCTTTAATGTCTCATGCTCACGTCCGTCCGTTCATCCCTCCTGCCGTGCCTTGGCATGGTGCCAGGTGGGCGCCGGGGCGCGCAAACGGACGCCGGTCGCGTTGGACTCTACAGCGCTCGCGCTTTGCTTGCGTAGCGTCGCTGTGCCCTGGTCTCTAATCATGCAAGGAGGGAGACGCGCGCATCACGTTCCATTCTGACCGACCCCGTCTCAGTGGGCACAGGCGTTGGAGGAACGCACTTTGGAATTGACAAAGTGTCCGTCAATTTAAACTCTCGAACGGGGATGGCGTCTGCACGATGGGCAAAGCGCGAGAATACGAACGCATGCGAAACGGAGGCAGATTGGTCTCGCGTGTCGCTGCGATTCGAGGTAAAAAATTAAATTAAACGAACATAAGTGGCAGGTGGTAACGTGAAAATCTTGTCATGCATGTCATCTACAATGCCATTTAGATGCCACGCTCATGGTGCGCTTGCGTCCAGTTCGCTAGCTTAATGTACACCAAAATTTGCAATGCGCGACGCGACGTGACTGTATGATGAACACAAATGACAGGTCCTAACATGTAAATAATGACATGCATATATGTACTGCATGATTTGCTTCTTGCTGGCTGCTTCGCATTACATCGATTCCCACAGTGCGTGGGATCTGCCAGATTTTTTTGTTGCAACATGTGTGATCAAAAGGAATGCTGATGAGAGCCAAACTGGAGGCTTTTCGGTTTGTGTATATGAGAGGGAACTAACAAAATGAATATTTAAAAAGTTCAGGAGAGGCGCACTCAGCGACGGTCGGTGTGCTCTTGTTCCGCAGTACCTCATTCAGCTCGGCAGCGAATTACTGAGCGGGGCCCGCCGGGTTTGCATACGACACAGGCCTTCGATGATAGCCCCTCCATTCAAACCAGCTCAGTTCTCTTCTATGGGTGTGGTGGTTACTTCTCTCGCTTTATTGCGTTTTCGAAATTACGAAAAGAAACTCGGAATGAAAGTACGCGGATGAATGGGAAGGAGTAATGGAGAGAACCGAAGGATGGGCGCCTACAACCAAATTACTTTTTCTTTTTGCAAACAAAAAAGGCCAAAAAAAACAAACAAACAAAGGATTGACAATGGACCACTGCGCAACACGCGTAAAAGGAAGTGGAACGAGAAAAATGAGAGATGAGTCGAAGAAGGGGAAGAGAAACAAAGTAAGATGTAGCGGGAAAGACAGAGACGGGCGACAAACGACGGTGGCGAGGAGACTACTTCAAACGCATAAAACGGAATATCGGATGCGGTCGGCGGTGAATGTGGCTGCGTATTTGTGCAAACACTCCGGCGTTATCCTGCTTTCCTACGGCCCTCTCTACACGCA
This sequence comes from Rhipicephalus appendiculatus, assembly GCA_030522465.1. Taxonomy (NCBI): domain Eukaryota; kingdom Metazoa; phylum Arthropoda; class Arachnida; order Ixodida; family Ixodidae; genus Rhipicephalus; species Rhipicephalus appendiculatus. The sequence continues at coordinate 917,207 of JALIZH010032936.1, read as the reverse complement.
CTCCCATTCTTCCAACACGTTCTTTCTTCCTTTTTTTCCCTATAAAAATCGCGCTATTCAAGGCTGATGAATTGGAAACTTCCATTTCGAAGGGGAGCGCGTTCGTCTGAGACCCTTGTGGGGTTTTGCGGCTACATCTATATTTTCATTTTGTATACAGTGTTTGGACTTCCTTTCTTTAAATTTCCTCGTTAAAACCAGGGGTCATATTGTATTTTGTTTTTCTGCCTAGTTTCTGACTTTGTCCCTGTAGCCCGTTTGTCAGCGGCCTTTTTAACTTCCGGGGACGTCGTTACGACGGGCCACTTTTCATTCTCAAGCACACCCGCAGCGAATAACTATTCATTGCACTTTCCCCAAGCACTCGCTTTCATTATATTTTGCCCTCAAACTAGCCTAGTATTTTGCGTAGCTCATTTAGACCCTGATGCAAATCACTTTCCATACATCTACTCGTGCTGTTAACGTGCGATAAGTTCCCGTTTTTTTTTTTTTTTTTTTTTTTTTTTTTTTTTTTTTTTTTGGCAGTCGTTACAAAGGAAGATCGAAGCAAATCTGAACTTCCTAGCTTAGTGTTCTTCTTGATTATATGTACGCGTTCTTTTAACTTGCTTGGGGAGAGCATAATTGCCGGTCCTTGTCCTGGTCCACTTTTTTTAAGACAGGATGTTCAAAAGTGAAGCTAAGAAGTTTAATATTAGAGAATCGCACAGTAGCTGTAAAGGCTTCCTTAAAAAAGCAATGCGGCGTAGTTTTAACCATTTGTTCTTCTTTAACCGGAATCCAAACATAATAGCATGATAACTTTTGACTTTCTCCGCCACGTTGAGCTGCAGTCGCCGTGGCTAGGTGTAAAAATTGCTACATTGTGCTCCGCAGTAAATGTCATAGGCACCATGTTGAAAATTTTGATCCGTATAGACAGTTTCCGGGGGGCAGAAAAAACAACCGGGATTTGGTACCTATAGTGGTCACATTCTTAAGATTTTAGATATATTGAAGATTTTTAGATATATTGACGATTTCCTTGTTGTGATAAAACAAACTAACCACGAAGGCTCTGGCGCAGTAGCTGATATTTTATCTCTCTTCACTGACAACGGCAAGGGTTTAACCTTCACACATGAACTCACAAAGGACGGTAAACTGCAGTTTCTGGATCTGCAACTTTCCTTACAAGCAGGTCATGCCTGCTGGATGTACTCGCCGCGTGCACGTAAGGGTCTTCTGCCATGTACGAGTCTGCGCACTCCAACGGTTGTGAAACGTGCGATTGCCATGATGTGTCTTGAATCATCATTAATGAAATCGTGCCATCACAGCTCACGAGAGCTTTAACGCGCAGTTAGAAAGGTTGCAGGATGCGCATTACCCAAGTGTGGTAGTGACGTCGGTCTCTGAAGTTTTGCTTCAGAAGCTGAAAGGCAAGCGCCAGAGGTGTAGAATCGACACAGAGAATAAGCCTGTAGTAGTGCCGTATTGCCATAAAGTGGCTCACAATCTTAAGAATGTGGCCACTAGGTACCAAATCCCGGTTGTTTTTTCTGCCCCCCCGGGAAACTGTCTCTGTTGTGCAGGCGTGTTTGTAAAGAAAACAAAAAGCCGCAATGTGATAAGAGACACCAGCAGTTTGTTGAGTGCAGCGTAGGGGTGGTCTACAAGATTCCATTCTCTTGTGGCAAAGTGTATGTAGGTCAGTCAGGCCGCTGTGTGAATGAGCGCCTTAAAGAACATGAGCGATCCCTGCCGACTGGTACAGGCTCACATTTCGCTCAACACTGCAAAAAAATGCAATTGTCAAGCCTTGTTTAGACTAACCACTATCTTAAAGAAGAGCCGTGACACCACTGCCAGAGAATTATCAGAAGCTTTTTTCATTCAATCATTGGGGTCGCAGTGCATTAGTGTGCCTTCCATTACCTTGTTTTCCTCTGAATTTTGTTTTTTGGATTCGCTTTCATGATTGCGCTCAGGTGTCCAAAGGTGTGGTGGTTGTGCGCATAGGGTGCACGGCGCATGTCCTACCGGTATCTGGTTGCTATAAAGAGTGGAGTGACGCAATAAACCATGACAGTTGAGAGTAGCGCTGTGTTCCGTCTTCTTTCTTGTGGTGTCGTTTTTCGCGCTAAAAAAGCAATATGTATTAGGTCCATCAACCGGTCCTTCAAAACAGCGATGGGCTTTTGAGTCACTGTTTAATTACCTGTCAGAAATTGGCCTCGTCGGAAAGCTTAATGCAAGACTGTTTCATACAGAAAATCCTAAACTTACCTGAAATCCTAGTCCTAAATATTTGTATCAGGTTCACTTGCGCATTTCATATTTCTTTATATTCTTTCTTTTTTATTGTTACTTTTTCCTCTCTTCTGGAATCTTTTAATCCCATTCCCCATCCCTGTACAGAGTAGCATACTAGCTGTTACACACATGCCGGCAAAAATCTGTTATTTAATACAGAGACTCTCTCTCTCTCTACAGAAGCTGGTGCATCTGGAGCGTTTATTCTTTTTTCTGAAACAATAATAGTTACCTGCCAATTGGGCTTGTTGGTAAAGGTTCATGACAAAAAAAGCGCAACTTGCACGAAGGCTCAGAAAGAAAACACGGGACGGAGCGCACACTAGCAACTGAAATTTTTCCATTCAGGACAGAACATTCTTATATATGCATCACACAAATGCACGTCACCATAAACCATGCTTATCATCTAAAAACAGTGTAGATCACCAATATACCGCTAAAAAAGATTGCGTGCAGTCGCAGGCCACTGTTAGATGCAACACTTGCACGCAGAGCATGTCTAGATTTTATTTTCTTGCATAAAAACAAGGGCTTAGATATTTGCATAAGGCTACTGGTTGGTTGACAGCTCAGACTCTTTCCGACAAACTAGTAAAGCGCACGTTCAGTGTTTCCCCATCCACTTGCAGTTAGGGGGGCCAGCAATAAGAAAGGTGCTCATTCGAGTGTTACATCTAACAGTGGCCGCGACTGTACATCTGGGAAGCACGTGTTGAACCACTGACTAACAAGAAAAGCACTTGTTTCATCCAAAAAAGGCAAATTCAGCATCTGATAGTAGTAAGGACTGAATAATGTCATGAATAATAGTTGACTTTATCGCATTCTATTCTTTTAATGCCAAGTGCGCGGTATTTGTATGTAACGAAGGGCGTGCACGCTGTCACCATGACGTAATATTCTTGATAGTAAAGTGGCGATCACCGAGTTTTCAAGAAAGCAAAATGCAAGCAAGTCAGATTACAATTATTGTTGCAGGTCAAAGGACTACCCGAATGGTGTAACTGCTTCTAGGCTCTACCTTAATGTTAAATAGAAAATTTCTGGCTTTTTTTTTAAGCCATAAATTATTCCACATCCCGGCACCACGCGCACCTTGAAACGTGTGAATTTCAGGCAATAATAAAGAACCACTCAATCTGTTTCGTCTTCTTTTTGTTTCCGTGCTTGCGTAAATTCATTTCTACCGGAGCTCCAACGTGACGAACACAAAAAAAAAAAAAAAAAAATCAGCGCCCAAGCACTCCGTACAAATGGTTAACCAGCGAAGCTGAAATGTGCGGCCCCAGTGTTTAGCAGTGGGTTCAACCCGACGCAGGCACTGAAGGCTTCCACAATTATCGTTGCCAGGTTGTGGTCGAACCACAGGCGGTCACAGACGTCGCAGCCGAAGCCAAAGTGCCGCTGGAGAAACTCTCGCCCAAAGCGGGCGCTCGCCCCGGCGAACGCGCTCCCGGAATCACGTCGACGCTGTTCTGCACGCAACGCCAGTTTCATCGGCGCGCCAGAGGGCGCGCCGTGGCTGCAAGTGTTTGACCTTGCAAGCGTCGATCCCAAGCTCGCGCGCCAATGGCGCGCGAGCTTGGGTACGACGCTCAGAACGACGTAACTGATAGCACAGCCAATGGAGACCTGCTCGTGACACAGATGCCGAACGGTTTTTCGTTTCTCCTAGCCATATACAGCTTTCGCTGTAAAAAATTCGGAAACGCAGCGGACGTGCGGCACCAAATCTGAGAATGCCTTCCCGCACTGGCAGAAACCCATGCACGTCGACAACTCGCAGAACATCTTCAGGCACACGGTCATTGTTACCGTCGCAGGATCGAGAAAAAAAAAACACAATAAAAAAACATTGCGGCCACTCTAGCGGTGAAACCAACCAGCGAACTGTGACTTTCGGTAGCTTCCTAAATGGGCCCCTCTTTTGCTATTCACTGCCCATCTTCGTTCATATATGACCTTACTATCACTCCGGAAGCGGAGCATGAATGGCATAGTTTCAGAATAGCGCCATAGGCTTGCATCCGAGCTCCATGACTCTACTGCGCTTCTTACGACTGTTTTTACGACGGCGTAAGAGACGGAGCAATAAAGTGAGAGCCAGCGTCCGAATGCCGTGCCGAACAGTGGCGTTTTCCAAGTGATTCCCTGACGCACCACTCCTCTATTTCGAAAGAGAGGTGTAGGTTAGCTTCTATCAAGAAATGAGGCTTCCCCGGAGGGCTTAAACCAGTCTTCCCCTTATATGCAATTGCAAATAAACCAGCTCGTGCCCTGCCATAGCAAGTGCAGAGAATTACGCTCTCAGGGCACAAAAAAGTAAGCAGAGTGCTGTACATACTGCAGTAAGAAGACCTAACCTAAGGACTTGAGAAGTCGATACGAAACAGAACTCTGTTCCAGCGTTTTCCTCTTTCTAATCGACTCATCCCTACCAGTCCTTTCGTTCTTTCCTTCTTACTCGACGAGAACATCCTTTCCTGTTCCCATCGCAACTCTGCGAAGCGGCGGCGGCGGCAATTTTCCATGTGCCCGGGTTTGGCGGCAACAGAAATAATGATTTCTGGGCCGGATGTGCAGAGTGCCGTATACGCCGTGTGTTGCTGCTGTAAGTGCCTGATTTGCAGGGCCTATGAAAGAAACACACACACACAAAAAAAAAAGCTAAGTCCCTTCAGGCGTGAGCTCACCGAAACTACAGCTTCTGTTCCTAAAACCGCTTCTCCGTTACTCTAGTTGTTTTTAAAGTGCAAAAAATTCCATCGGCTGTCGTCTCTCGCCACTTTTACATGTTTTTTTTTTTTTTTTTTTTTTTTTTTTTTTTTTTTTTTTTTTTTTTTAGAACCGTGTATTGAAGGGAGTGTTGCAGACGCTTTCTTCTCACGGCGGATGGCTTCAAGACTCATCAGAAGTGGCACTTTTGACGTCTTAAATGTGTCCTTCTATAAAGTTGTGAAGCAGAAGGCGGAGTTATTGAAGAAAACCGCCAGGCCTGCCGCGGTACGCGCAGCATAGTCACAGCGAAAGCTGGAAGAGCGGCCTTTCTAGAGCCTTTTCTAAACACTCTTGGGGCAACTACTACAAGCGCACTTGCATGGTACCCACTGCGCCATAAATAATCCTAATCATCATAATTTTTTAGTAGTGGGGAAGCGTCCATTATGCCTTTATTCGTCATTCTTCGGAAAAGCGTGGTACCCGCTACACACTCGTAAGTCATTATGTGCACTTTGTTGATGCTGTGGCTGACGACGATGAAGAATGATGCCTGAGGCTTTTGTAATGGGTTGGAGCATTCAGAGACCCACTCGTTACGCAAATTGGCACTGTGTGACGCCTGGTTGTTACTTTACTGTTCTAAAACGCTTTATTACACATGTTAACGCGATTCCTTATCCGACATGAAGCCTGCATAGGGTCAGTTTGCAGTGGAGTTTCAAGCACCGGCATGGCTCAGTGGTAAAGCACTGGGCTGCTACGCAGAGGACTCGGGTTCGATTCCCATTCTGTCCTCGGTATTTTTTATTTATTTAGTTTTTTTCTTATTTAGCGCGATAGTGGTTACGGACACCGGCGGGGGCGGCGGCGGACAACCACGGCGCCAGAATCGGCCCTTCTTGTGATCTCATAACAGCTTACGCTGTAAAAAGTAAATTTACTAACGTGGCTCTCTTCGGGACGTTCGTTTCAGGTCGAGATGAAAGCGATGAATGCATACATATACTGCAAAAAAAATACATTGCGTATGAGTATATCTGCTTAACACGAGCCTTTTTAGCGGTTATAATGCTGTGTACTATTAGGCTCGTCGTGCGGAGACGGTCTAAATAGTAGTAAGGTTCTTGACCGGGCTAGTTGGTGAAGATCCACAATGGCTTCGTCTTTGTGTCAGTGTCCTTGTGGACTTCGTCCTTGTGTCAGTGTGCGCTGTAACCCATTATGGCTCTATAGTAGTCACTTCCTAATGCACATCCATCAGAAAAGCGTAACTCTAGAATGGACAGCCTAATTTTTGCACGATCAACTCACATTCCAGTCGTAACCTAAAGTGACGTACTCGTCTTGTTGAGTAGCTTAACAACAAACTAAGCCCTGATGCACTCACAGTTACCGCTTGCACGCAACTCTTTCAATTTTAGTTCTCTTTTAAGGCAAACAAATATCGTTTTCTCTTCCACCGTGGTTCGCGGTTAGAGTTACTGCCGATACAAATCAGCTTAAATAGTGTCTGGATGGGATAAGAGAAGAAGACGCTCAAGCAAGAAGTTCTGGAGAAGCGAGATGGTGCGCGACTGTGTTGGTCCATGATTTGTACTACGCCTGAACACAGTGTGTAAACGCGCCACGTTTACGCTTCCTACCCCCCCCCCCCTCCGTAATATATTGTTGAAGATGTTAGCGGACAATAAAAAATCTACCCAATTACGACTACATAGGTACCGATTAATAACTGCAAATGTGCCAGTTCAAAACATGAAAGAAATGTTGGTCGACGTGGATTAGGTGACGCGCAACCTTTTGCGTTCCTTGTCAAATTCTTCGTGTTATTAATAATAATAAATGGAATGTGAAGAGCTTCAAGTCCAATATTGGCTTTGATAGCGACGATTGAGTGACGAAACTGCCAGCAAATTATTTGCAGCTCGCAACATTCCTGATTCTTAGCTACTTTCTGTCCTGTAATAGATTCTCTTTCAAGACCCGTAGGTGCCCAGGTTGAAATTGAGCTCGAAGCTTACTGCGAGATAAAAAGCTGAAGCAAGTACTTTTTCACCATTATTATTTATCCGGTCAACTACGAAAGAAATGTACTTATCACCCATGAATCACCCAAGCACAGGCGTTGTTGCTATCAAACAGTGCCGAATAAAAAAAAAAAGACAGGAAACGCCTCTTGTGGTGGGTATTTTCTTGGAATCCCCACAGATTAGGGGCGTCGGTAACTAAGCGATCTCTAGAGCACTAGAGTTGCCGTCAGGGAGAGATCACAATGCTGCTCGTTAGGCTGCTTAAGATATCAGAGCAAAACATGAACATATGAAATTCCTATGCAACATTTTCGAAATTATTACTTGGTAATTTTTACACAACAGGACAGGAAAGCTACAAGATCAGATTAAATTGTGGCAGCGGACGCGCTGCCACACTTAAATTACATGACTAAAGCCACACATGGCTGCCGCACATGACCATAGGTCGGCAAACTCACTCACGAGTCGACTCACTCAGACTCACTCAGACTCAGATCGAGCCGTGAGTCTGAGTCCGAGTGAGTCCCGGAGAGTAATATTTTGGTGAGTTTGAGTCCGAGTGAGTCCGGTTGAGAAAAATTTTAGTGAGTATGAGTCCAAGTGAGTCCGGTTTAAGGAAAATTTTGATGAGTCCGAGTCCGAATGAGCCCTAAGCTCAAAATGTATTTCTTGAGTGAGCCTGAGTGAGCTCTACTCTTTTTTGCCGATCTACACTTCTACTTAGCAACTTAGCTTTACTATCAGCCTTGCATATGTTCACGTTTATACTCATGCCGACTCACGCATACTTCAAAGCACCAGCGTTCATACGCCAGCTCAATATTTATTGATCAGAGACGTGAGTTATGGAGGAGTAAGGGTTGCCGTCACTCCCCCCCCCCCCCCCTGCTCCCGAAAACTCTTTCCCGGGAATTTTTGATAAAAATATTTCATGTGAGTTCTCTTTCAAAAAAAAAAAGTCTTTACTGGATTGCAACCACTGATAAGGTACGAGATGAAAAGGCGACAAGTACAGCACCGATTACGCGATATATTGGTGTTAAAGAGCCTTTAGATCAAGTTCGGAGAAGCCAATTACACGCTAATGGACTCATGAGTCGGCTCACTCCGACTCACTCAGACTCTGATGGAGCCGTGAGTCTGAGTCTGAGTGAATCCGGCTGGGAAAATTTTTCGTGAGTCTAGTCCGAGTGAGTCCGGCTGGGAAAAATTTTAGTGAATCTGAGTCCGAGTGAGTCCGGTTGAAGAAAAGTTTGGTGAATCTGAGTCCGAGTGAGTCCCAAGGGCAAAAAACATTTCATGAGTGAGTCTGAGTGAGCTCCACATGTTTTGCCGACCTATGCACATGACTACAACATTTATATTCAACCAGTTACTCAGATCGCTTCTAAAGTAAGCGTTCCGAGACACGATTCGTTTTTGCTTCTCAATCTTGACCGGGATTTGGGGACATGTGCGTGTAGCGCCATCTCACGTCGGCGACAGCGGTCACCTGCCGTAACTTAATGGGACAGAGGCGAAAAAAATCATATCTGATGACGAAAGCTAGTTACCAAAAACGACTCCCGGTTATATCCAGGCGAGACCCATTGGAACATTCTGGTAAAATTACAGTGTCGTACTACAAACCGCGTAGCTTTCCATATTGTTGAATATTTAACAGTGGTGCCCCATGTGTTTCCAATGGGCTGTGTTCAATTGTCTTGAGAAGACACATACTTAGTAGTGCGATACGGTAATTCTACAAGAATGCTTCGGTGGGTCTCTGCTGCATATAACCAGGAGTCCTTTTTCCATAACTACTTTTTAAATGCTAAGCATTTCTTTGCGTACTGTAAGCACTTTTGCGTTTTTATCTATCTATATATCTATCTATCTATCTATCTATCTATCTATCTATCTATCTATCTAGCCGCCTACGTCTGGGTGCTCTCGTGATCGCCTCCTTAACTTGGGGTCGACCAAATTTGTATGGGAGGGTAAGAGGTATTGACGAATATGTCTGGCTGGTCACGACATGAATAACGTAAAGATCCTGTCGCGTACGTCGCCAAACCCTTTCATGCAGACACGTGTGGCACATACCCGTATACCACGGGCCGCTCTATGCGGGCATGCGCCGCAGGTGTTTGACAATTTATATCTACTCAGGAACGACTAGTACAGACATTGTTAATTTAAATGCGCGAGCATTAAGAAAAACTGACAATGGCAGCGTTGACCCGACGAATGCAAAGAAAAGAAATCAGGGTCCCAGCAAGATTCGAACCCCAGCAATCTGCGTGGCAATCAAGTATTCTACCACAGAGCCACGCCGAGTCTCGGAACTGCTTTGGAAAAAGACCCTACCCTACGCAGGCATAATGTTGGTGAAACGTCAATTGTGGTTCCAGTGCTAGCCATCTAATTTTATAAACATTACGTATGTACTCCTATGAGGCAGGCGTCATGTCGGGTTAACGTCAACTGTATACTTAAGCGCCATCCACTGTAGTTGGTCCACGAAGCACTATCCAGGGCTTCCATCCTCGCAAGAACAAGTGCTACAAATGAGCTTACAGCTTCTGATGTTGGTAATACCCATGTTTCTGTTGGCATCGTTAAGCAACTGTAAACAACTGGTTATATGAAAGATATGCGACTGTTCAACATATTTCTGTGCGTACAACGTTTGTACATATCTTTAATGTCATTTCGTAACGTTTCGCTCAATAAAAAATTACAACCCAGTCACCTTGCCTCCGCATGCTTCGCATAATGTCGATCCCTGGTCAAGTCCATCCTCAGCCCAGAAAGCTTTGAAAGCATTGTTACGTTTTTTGCGTGCAACTGGTCTGAGCGACAGACTTTAAGACTCTTTCTTCCTTTATTTTTCATTCTCTTCCTGTCTTTTTTTCTTTCTTTCTTTTTTTTCTAGTAACATCTCTTTTCTATCATCTTTTACTCCCCTTACCCCCTTCCCCAGCACAGGGTAGCCAGCCGGTCCAAGAACTGGCTAACCTCCCTGTCCTTCCGCTTGTCTCCCTTCCTCCTCCTCCTCCTCCCATGGTACTTGGGATCTGCCAAATTTTTTTCTCGTGAGGTGATTTTTTTTCGCCTACTTCCCATTCAGTTATGGCAGGAATTGCTGCCTCTGAGAGATGGCGCCTCGTACAGATGCCCCCAAATCCTGGGAATGCGAAGGGTCTGCTTAGTAAAGGTCCTGCATCTAAAATGTCCCGAAATATAAATGACAGTTCGAGTTAGATGCCACCCACTGCACTTAGCCAAAGAGAACAAGGCGAGAAACTTCTTCTTCTTCATCGTGCTTCTTAGATGCGTACGTGAAGGATAACATCCCAAGAACGGGTACTGGAAACGCACAAAACTAGAAGCTGTACGCGTTAAAGCAAAAGTCTGGCAACTCAATTCAGAGATGTTAAACTACGCGGGATCTGTGTGCTATTTGCATCATTGTTCATGCATGAAGAAAACTGCAAGCCTGCGAATGGAGGTCTTATAACCTAACCCAAAAGATTTCCGAAGAGCTCGAGTGAAGTGAATCGTAGCAGCGAAATAAAGATGCGAAACGCGTGCGCACGCTCACAGAGAATATCGTCCGAGTTTTCCGAGACGTGATAAGCCACTTCGAGGCATGTCTGGAAGAAAGATCTCTTTGAAGTAAAGACAGGCTCAACCAAGAGACGCGTCAGAAAGGCTGCCTGGCTCGTATAGTGTGCGCTGTCACGTCACAAGCTCTGAGATTCAGCGCGTCTATTGGGACAGACAGGGCTGACATGAAACGACTGAGAAATTGCAAAGTGAGACAAGATCGGAGGCACGTAGACTTCAGTCCCGGTCCGTTCTGAGTTCGCAAGAGCACCTGACTGAGACATTTATTCGTGTCACATTCTGCGTGAGTTCCGGCAAACTCGTTCTTGCACCCGTAGTTGACAACGTTCTTATTTTCTTACTTCTTTTCAAATTTGCGCTTACGATTTCCCTAAATCCCTCATGTTTCTATTAGTGCGCCTTTCTTTCACCCAGTGGCTTAATACTCAATGCGACACCTTCGAGCGTAGCTCTTCTTAAACTTGTTTATTTTAATCAGCCTCAGCTTCGCACGATCTTCTTACATCCCTTTCGAAGAGAAATGTGGTACAAAAACTGTGGTTGTTGAAATCGTCTCAGCATTTCTCACTGGTTGCATAAACGGTAGTTTTTCTTATGCTCTATTTATTCTAATTCTACCGTGAGAAAAAACACATCACGTGATACATATCTTTAAAACTACGCGAGAAAGCACAAGAAATAAAAAAAAACATTGAAAAATATTTGCCCGAGGGTAAACTGCACTCACCGTCAAGCTCAACATCAACCATGTAAAATTCGAGAACCCACTTCGCCGTCTTAAGTATTCAAGTGACAGACAGACTACATTTTTCTGGGATGGATAAATACCACGACAAACATCCGGTTACACGGTCACCACGCTATGGGTTAAGCAACGTTCACTGTAGGTTTAGTTCGCGTTTCATGCTTCAAAATTCAAAGAGTTTCAGGGAATCTGAAGATCGCATTATATATTTGAATATGCAAGGATTGGTGTTTCATAAAGGTGCTCGGGGAGTTGTTTGACTGTTTGAACTCAACCGTTACGATTTTCCTCATGCACAAAACCCTTTTTGAAACACGCGTGCTACAGCGCCCACAAACAAACGTAAAAGTGTGCGAGGGAGGGTAACGCAGTAAAGAAGGAAAAAAACATAGCCAGAAACACTGAACATGTATATAAATGTAAGTCGCTAGCTAGCAGGCTCTATGGCAGTCGCTACGGTATTTGACTGAATCACTAGCAATGTGATTGTATACGTATGTATGTATGTATGTATGTATGTATGTATGTATGTATGTATGTATGTATGTATGTATGTATGTATGTATGTATGTATGTATGTATGTATGTATGTATGTATGTATGTATGTATGTATGTATGTATGTATGTATGTATGTATGTATGTATGTATGTATGTATGTATGTATGTATGTATGTATGTATGTATGTAAGACGTGCAAAAAAATTTCTCGCAACCATTGCGATGAAGAAAATAATTACCAACCAAAAGTACTGACATGATTCCTAAAGACGGTCACAACTCCCATTAGTTAACGATGTTAACAAATGATTCTTTCGGTTGGTGTGAATTGGCGCGAAAAGGATTTGCACGAAACTTGCGCACCGTTATAACAATTTAAGGTAGTTTCCTACTAGCGCCAGAAATGAGTAACGACCATACAAAACGGGCGGTATAGCGCCATATACCCAAAGGCGCAGCCTAATGGGTAACCGATGGTTGCCACGCGGGCGCTGAGGAACGTTAGTATGATTCCTTCACGATAAATGGTCTGGCACTGCGCAAGGCAGTCTTAGCAGGCCTTGGTGGTGGGACGAATATTTAATATCCGAAGCCTGCGCTGCAACATCGCTTCTATCTGGGCGGCAAGTTCGGGTTAGCACCAAGGTTTGATTTAAATGTTGCATAGCGTTCGTATGAGACGGAACAAATCAGCGCTTTGTTGCCATTGGTCTGAAGAGGTGAACAGACGTGCCTCATTCACTCACACTGGTACGAATTCCTTGGAAGGTCATTGCAACGTCTGTGGACTTGCGGAGGAAATTACAAAAGGCTGTAACACACAAATCTCATTGTTCTTTACAATATGCTCGGGGAAAGTTGCTAGCCTCAGGGCTGTTGTTCAAGTGCCTTTTCGTCATTATTATATTGTTATTAGAAAGAGCACTAGTCGTAGTAGCTTCTGGTATAAGAAGTGATGTAATTACAGTCATCCTTTATTGGGTAGGTAGCGCGCCTATGTGCTCTTCTGCAAAGCATCCTTCACTGTGCACAAACTTGGTATGACGTGAAGTACCAACGTTTTCTCAGGAACCTCAGTGTCAGTTTCATTGCAGAAGTGTTATAAACCTTTATTATTCTGGTAATATTCAACATGTCACCTTCAGTACTATCAAAGTGAAATTAACACCACTGTTGTTAAAAGTACGAGACACTACGATGGTGTATGTGGCTAAAATGTGTGTGGTTGTAATTGCTTGTATGTTTAATGCATAAAGTAATAAATCCACAAACTCTTTGCGTGATTAGTGGTAGCCAATAAAATGACTTATGTTGTATTTGCTCTTGATGAATCTCCAATCTTGAGGCACTCCACAGAATAGTGAATTTTTCTATAATGTGGTTTCTGTAATTGCTATCTCCTCTCCTGCGTTACTCTTATGCTGGCATAGCCCGTGTCCTCAGGTTGCAGAGCTAACTTAAGACGGAACCTCTTGAATTCGGTGTGATATGCAGGGCGTCTATTCGAAGTTGTAGTTTGTATAGAGAATTGCATTTAACAAAGTTCCAAAACTAGTATATCTGTTTGTGAGAACAATCTATAAAAGAGGGGCAGCATTTATTAAACCACCGTAAAAGTTTGAAGGGATACCGTCTGTATGGATAGCATATTGTGCCGCTCACCGAACGCATCTGCTTTTCTGAAAAACATTAAGAAGCTGTTAAAATCTTGCTTTCATCGTTCATCGCTGGTTACTTACGATGCATCTTACGATGGCGAAAGACATGATTTGGGACAGTAATTAATAAGGTAAAATAATTTAGTTTTTAATTAGTGGAGTTAGGCGGTCACGTCAAATTGGATAATTGAAGTCCTTCATAAGAAGAGCCCATTCCAGCTTTGAGATTTCGAAGAAGCGGGCTCTGCTAATAATTGCGAAGTAATGCAATTCATCCAAATAGAGCGGCGACGCCGAAACCGAAAACGCTGAAGAGCGCAACCACCATATCGTCCAGAAACGTCCAAAATGAGTGAGCGTCGTTCTATCAACCATCCATCGATTTCGTTGTGTGGGTGTGCGGGCTGCGCTTGCAGTTATCCCACGTATGACTCGCATGCGTTAACGAGCGCGGAAGAGTTACATCTCTGTGATCGTTGTCTTGAACAGTGACGTCACTCTGGTTGTCTATTCCTTGCGCTCATCGGTGCTTCAATTTTGGTTTCGCAGTTGAATTTGGTTCAATTTCATTATCCCACAATTATTACAAGAGGCCTCTTCTTCTATATCTCAAAGCTGCGATGGTTTCTTCGCATGAAGAACTTGAATGCTCCTATTTACGTAACCTCCTAATCCCATGCAGTAAAAATTTGATAGATTTATATTTCTTAATTATTGTCCCAAATGAGTTCTCTTTAACGCGGCAATAGAAGAAGTCATTGTCAAGGCATCGAACTAATATCACATTTCCCTGATTGTTTAGGATTTTAGGCATATTTTTTAAAACACCGCATGTATATATATATATATATATATATATATATATATATATATATATATATATATATATATATATATATATATATATATATATATATATATATATATATATATATATATATATATATATATACGTGGCCATATTAATCTAGTGTACAATTTAGCAATTCACAAGATGGAATAACGAACCAACATTGAAAGTGTGTGTGCCTTCAAACCCACTATTTGCCATGCAGTTCCGGAGCCTCTTGAGAAATATGAAAATATTTTGTTTGTCATTTGGAATAACACCTGGAGTGGTCTTCTTAATTTCTTTTTGCGAGACGTGAGAAAGTACCACCTGAATTGACGTTTGTGCGCAGCAGTATCAGCGCTTTAAAAATATGTTACCAACGAATGATTGATGCTGTAAGCAGACCGAATAAACAACAAAATGCATCGGCAAAAGTGATATGCGATTGCCACACCCGTCAAAGACTCGGACACACAACCTTCGCCGCTGAAACTTCTCATTCTTTGCGCTCATTCTCAACAGCACCAACGCACGGTTTCAAGAAATTATCTGGGTTATTTACCACACATCGCATATCTCCAATTTGCTTCATTGCTTCAGCGGACACGATATGTTGGCAAACGTGCCAGCCAAGAGCGATCTATTTGACTTATCAGCGTTGCTCAGAACCTGTTCATGGCCTCGGTATATGTGCATCATCAATCAATCCTTGCAATGGAGCGCTTGAAGACCGGTATGCCGTTTCGCGCGCGTGCCAAGTCAGGTGGTCCTTTTTTTCAAACCTTGCACGCCCCCCCCCCCCCCCTTCCCCTCCCTTACTTTTACCCTTAAAAAAACTACAGCAGATATGATTACGGAAATAGATTATTTGCATCTTTTTACAGCATTTTCATTGAAATGTTTCAAAGAAAATGGTACTTTAAATATTCAGTGATTAATTATAGTTAATAAAGAACAGACAGAACTTTATTTAGTGTACTGAGAAGTGCCGCTCCCACGTTGGGACAGGCAGGCCGAGCCTGGACGCCGCATCGTGGGCTCTGTAAACCATCCAGATTTGGTCTTCGCAGTGGGGCTTCGCAGTGAGGTATTCCATTTGACTGGTTTGCTTGATCTGTGTCTCGTTACACATCGCCAGAGCATACGTTGTAAGTTAGTAAACTTATAATAAGGGATGCATTAAATTTCTTCGCGGGACAGTGGCAATACTGAGTTCGTTGCATTCTCGTAACGGGTTTATGCAAAATTTTCGGACAAACCCTCAAGTGACCGACTGCATACTTCCGGCAAGTTTGTGATTTCTTAGATTTCTCCAGGATTTTGCCGGTCGCCTGAAGATCTTTCCTTCTCTATGTTTTTTTTTTTCATCCTTCCTTATTTTTCTCCTGCTGCGACAAGGCTATTCTTCTTTTTCCGAGGCCGGCTGGATTACTCTGGAACTTTCGCCCCCCGAAACATAAAATAAAAACTAATGACTATAAACAACAAAAAATACAAAAAAATGAAAAGTGAAAATAAGCAATGAAAATAACAAAATAAAAAAGAAAGAATTGTACCGTAACTGCAGTTCGCGCCGCCGAAGCGCAGAATAAAAAGAAAATAAAAAAATAATAATAAATCTCAGAAATAAAGTAACAAATTAACAAAAATTTTAAAAATATATTTAAATAAGAAATAATAAGAACTCAAAATAAACAGTAGCCTTTATACTCTACTAAGATACAGGACACTCAAATTATTTGCCTTAATATATGGCCAAATGAAAGCAATCGTACAGCAGGTCCCACATTTCGTATTAGGAAATATCGTAGTCGTCGGTAATGTTTCTAGTTTCGAAATTTACGTGCTGGTTAGAGATTACAGTCTATAGAGCCTCAGGGGCTATGCTTAGAAAGTCTCGCAAGAAGCGCAAAAAGCAACTGAGTGTGCAGTATCATGCAAACCGCGATTAAACTTTGTAGCGGGATATCTCGGAGTACAGGCATGCTAGAAGAATTCTTCCAAGTGTAACTGTGTAGAAGCTCGACTGCCTCCAACTTTTCAATGCATACATGGCCCGCTTGCTGCCCTCACTGAAAAGTTAATTATTCAATCTTAGTTAATTGGGTTGCTGTCAGTGACAGTTATTGTCTCACTTTGTGTCCCCCCTCAATCATAGGTCGGCGAACTCACTCATGAGTCGACTCACTCGGACTCACTGAGACTCGGATCGAGCCGTGAGTCTGAGTCTGAGTGAGTCCGGGTGAGCAATATTTTGGTGAGTTTGAGTCCGAGTGAGTCCGGTTGAAGAAAATTTTCGTGAGTGTGAGTCCGAGTGAGTCCAGCTCAGGAAAATTTTGGTGAGCCCGAGTCCGAGTGAGTCTAAAGCGCACAATATATTTCTTGAGTGAGTCTGAGTGAGTTCCACTCCTTTTTGCCGACCTATTGTCCTATCTACTCATCTTCTGCATTACTGTCAGCCTTTCCTGGATTCACGTACTTACACGTATTCCAAAACAGTGTCGTTCATGCACCGTTTCAATATTTATTGATCAGAAGAGCCAATTTCGTAGGGGGGTGCCATGACCCCCCTGCCAACTTTTTCAGGGAAGTTCTTGATAAATATATCTTATGTTGTGATCTCTTTCAATAAATATGACTTTAGTGGTTTGTGAGCACTCGTAACTCGTATTCTAAGATACTATATCAAAAGGCGCCAAGAAGAGCACATATTACGTGATATATTAGTGTTAAAAGCATTGACACCATGGTCGAAAAAGCTAATTCTAGGCTAACGGACTCATGAGTCGACTCACTCGGACTCACTCGGACTCAGATTGAGCCGTGAGTCTGAGTCTGAGTGAGTCTGGGTGAGCAATGTTTTGGTGAGTCTGAGTCCGAGTGAGTCCGGTTGAAGAAAATTTTCGTGAGTGTGAGTCCGAGTGAGTCCAGCTCAGGAAAATTTTGGTGAGCCCGAGTCCGAGTGAGTCTAAAGCGCACAATATATTTCTTGAGTGAGTCTGAGTGAGTTCCACTCCTTTTTGCCGACCTATTGTCCTATCTACTCATCTTCTGCATTACTGTCAGCCTTGCCTGGATTCACGTACTTACACGTATTCCAAAACAGTGTCGTTCATGCACCGTTTCAATATTTATTGATCAGAAGCGCGAATTTCGTAGGGGGGGTGCCTTGACCCCCCCTGCCAACTTTTTCAGGGAAGTTCTTGATAAATATATCTTATGTTGTGATCTCTTTTCAATAAACATGACTTTAGTGGTTTGTGAGCACTCGTAACTCGTATTCTAAGATACTATATCAAAAGGCGCCAAGAAGAGCACATATTACGTGATATATTAGTGTTAAAAGCATTGACACCATGGTCGAAAAAGCTAATTCTAGGCTAACGGACTCATGAGTCGACTCACTCGGACTCACTCGGACTCAGATTGAGCCGTGAGTCTGAGTCTGAGTGAGTCCAGGTGAGCAATGTTTTGGTGAGTCTGAGTCCGAGTGAGTCCGGTTGAAGAAAATTTTCGTGAGTGTGAGTCCGAATGAGTCTGCCTCAGGAAAATTTGGGTGAGTCTGAGTCCGAGTGAGCCCTAAGTGCAAAATATATTTCATGAGTGAGTCTGAGTGAGCTCCACAAGTTTTGCCGAGCTATGCCCTCAATACATAACTTATCTGCAAAGGTGGTTTAGCGTGCCACCAAGCGCTGAATTTTAAGAAAACCATAAAGATTAATTGTGAACACCCTGTATATGAACACTCCCGTTGCTCCTATCATTTATTATGCACCCAAGGAGGTTACCAAAATGTAAAACACACGCGGAATGAAAATGATGAGAAATCTTAAACGCTGGCTCCTCGCTACACTGCACGCAAACGTATTCGTTCGCTGCAGCGGATCTTGGAGAATCTCAGAGCCGTGTTCATTTGTGACTTCGGAAGGTTACATCACCTTTATTTCTCTAACAACAACCGGCACCTCCACTGTTCTGAATAAAGCCGCGGATTGCGAAAGCATAAACATCATCGGTCTTTGTCGTATATCTTCGAAAGTGTCGGTAACTACACGTATACCTAGCCATCCAATATCAAATGTTGGTGGTGTTTGGTGACCACGGCATTCAATTTCCGTCTCGCTTCATTGTCAAAACATCGAACGGACGTGGTATCTGTGCCGCTAGGCGTGATCGGAAAACTCCAGGCGTCGGTTGCCGTAGCACGTATACGCCGACTGCCTGCTCATGTGCGTGCATTGGGCTGAATACAGTGCAGAACGTGGTGTATTCTGCCCTGTGCAACTAGAAGGAAGAACAACGCTGAACTTTGTGAACTTCCTCCCATACACATCCTCCGTCGATAGCTTCGCCACCGGTCTATTGTTTGCGTCGCGCGCCGAGTGCATCCGAAAGACGCATTTCCCCCGAGTCCCCACGACCCCTTCGACAGTGACGATTCCTTCGCTTGCCTCCTTTACGAATCCTTTCTCACCTTTCAGTTTTGAACTTGCTTCTTGAAGCGCTTATTTCTTTGTCGTGTTATCACTTTCGCTGCACTATGTTTTCCTACTTGTTGTAGATGTTTGCGAATTCCACTCACGTATCCATATCATGGTCTGGCAACTGTTAACTTCCTGGAAGAGGGCTGGCTCTTCGACAGGAGCGAGTCGCCATGGAAAACTCAAGTGAAGGAGACGCCACACGCCAGCTCAAACGTAAACTCGAATGAGACTGCACTATTTCGGTGCCATAAATAATGTACACAATGCCAAAAGCTGTCTCTCTATGGCGTTTTTATTTTTTCGATTTTCATTCCATCGAACCGCTATCGGTTCTCTTCAGTGCCCGCTGCGTGCCCGTAGTTTCGGAAGAAATGAAGCAAAAAGGCTTCTCGGTTCTTGCGAAAATGACGTTATTCACGTGGGCCTCTATAAAGCTTCTGCATACTGTATGCTTTGCGCCATTGTGTTGTGCTTCGGAGGCGTACTGTATATCTATTTTTGCAAAAAAACAAAAGTGCGAAGTTTATCTGGCTGAGTAATATGGCTATGTTGTCAGCCTCAGAGCTTCCTCAGTAGTGACCCATATATTTAAGCGTAAAATGTCACGCCTTTTCGCATTCTTGGAATGGCCAGTATTGCAACAGGGGTAATATTTTTGCGCATATCAAAGGAAGAGCATCTCCTTTCGCGAAAGAATAATGGCGGTGCGGAGTGTGGTTGAAATAAATGCTTAACTTTGCCCGCTTAGCAAATCTCATATGGAAACGCTCCATTTCCCCCATTCTGATAACTTTAAACAGCAGGGATAAGGAAACAGCTTTTGAACATAGTTTAGCTTTTGATGTAACCGTGTCAAAAGGTACAGAAATTTCAAACTATACTTTTCAACATAAAGTGGTTGCAAATGAACGTCTGAAATAAGGTTCAATAATGCGGAAACAGACATCGCACTCACTTCACCAGCGAGTTATCAAGTTAGTGATTTCATTCTGTAAGAAGATTACAAGCCACATAAGATATTCTTTTTCAACCACTATATTACACTATCGAACGTAGAGTTCATATCCCGGGCGTAATGAGATGCGTTGCGCTGTGCTTCCCCTTCCTTCGTTTTATACCCTCTTCTTCTCTTTCCTTTTGTTTCGTCTCTTCAAGTGGTTTGGAATGATGTATCATTCAGAAATAAATTTCCTGCTCATTTTCCTTCCTTGTGCGGTGTTCAAATACTATTCACGAAGTAAGCCTGCACTGTTTAGGCAACACGGAAAGAAGACGCCACCCTTTTCACTGTCTTTTCGTCAAAATTGGCGCCTGCTAACTTCCATATTGTTTTTTTAGCGCAAAAAATGACACCACAAGGAAGAAGACGGAACCCTTGTGGTGTCGTTTTTTGCGCTAAAAAAGCAATATGGATTCTCACCAACTAGCCCGCCAACGCATTCTGATAACTTCCCCTGTAAGTCTTTACCAATTAGCGCAGTTCATAAAGATCGCGTTTAAGTGCGGTGATATGATCATACATATATATATATATATATATATATATATATATATATATATATATATATATATATATATATATATATATATATATATATATATATATATATATATATATATATATATATATATATATATATAGATACATTCGCGGTACCCATATGTTGATGCGCTTATTATCTTATTTTCTCCCCCCCTGATGTGGAACTGAGTTTCCAATGCATTTCTTTTGCTCTGTCATTATTTTATTAGCCAAGGAATTACACTTGCCTCGATGATGAACAAGTTCAAAAGCACTGAGAAAAAAATTATTTGTACAGTTGACTTTTCTGCATAATGCAAAACGGTGAAGTCACTCACAAAAAACCTTGAGCAGTTGCTGCCACGTGTAAGTGTATTGCTTCATGAGCGTATTTACTGGGGAAGTTACGATGATTACACTCCAGACTTTGCGGTCTTAGTGACGGGAATGCGCGACTTGAGAAAACTAGATTAGTGTGAAGAATATTCGGGTGTGCGTCCGCGTGTACTCGTGCAAGCTCTGTTCCGGGATTCTTATCTGTTTTACTTCAGCATAAGAGTCACAAATATAAGCGTAATCATTTACCTATTGCCAGAATACTTACGCACTTTGGTAACGACGCACAAACATAACATAGAAAACATATGTTTTGGTGAAAACTTTTACCTGTATTGTACATTTACCTTGACGTTCCGACTCCCAGACGGAAGCGTTGTTCACAATCGATTATGAACTACTGATTCGCAATCGATTGTCAATACACAATCGGATTGTGAACAAGACTCCAGCCGAAACGTCAAAGTACATAAATTTTCATTTGGTCCGCGTCTTCCAAAGCTTTTACAAGTGTGCCCGACAATACGAAATTTCGTCAGACCATCGACTTCAAAACATAAGCTACCAATGATTTAAAGGTATGTCGCCTGCTGGACGTGCGTTCGTCGTTGCTAAAAAATATATAAATCTTCCTTCTCAACCATCGCGAGCTGCGTAGGTGGCGCATATCGGTAATCAGGATTAACTGCGTATCCCGTCGTTGGCTTCGCTAATTAAAGCACGCGGGGACTCCCACGCACGACAAACTGCTGCTGCAGCTCCGGCATCTCCGGCCAGGTGGAAATAAACGCTCTCCAGATGAGGGTTCACCACGACGCTCCCAAACAGACACACACGCTCGCAATGCACTCACAGACTTTCTCTCACGCTTTGGCCCACTAAGTTCTTAATTAGAAATCGCGCTCTTAATCACGACGCACGCAGGTGCGATTCTCTCGCACGCGAGAAATGTGCACAGACGTCGCGGCAGCTGGAAGCGCAAATCGACCGCATTCGTTGCAGCCGTGGGGAGTGAACTGGCGTGCACACGCATACAGATAGAAGGCCGATATTACATAAAACTACACGCGCGCAAACTCCTAAACGTGCTCCTATTCGCGTTTGCGAGTTAACGCGCGTGCAAATAAGGCAGGTGAGTAAACACAATATGAAGTGTTAATACCCGACCAAGGCATTATTTACTGGCCTTAGTCCTTGGTCGCGTTTTCAAAGCAACCTCGGTCGTGCCGACAAAACGCCGTTGTTTCCTTTATTCCTTGCCTTTAAAGTTGAGTTATGACAAAAAATTTGTACCAAGCTTGGGGCTGGAATTCGTAACTAAACTGCACCTTTGGTGCGAGCAGTGATGCTAGCTATAAATACTTAGGGGTGATTATTAAGGAGTGGACTCTGGATGTGTACAAGAAGTATTTCGCTACAGCCATCACGGCTTTTAACTGTCTTTTGCACGAATTACATTTCCTTTTCATTTTTTTGTTAGCTATAGAATACCAGCCCGACAAAACCATTCACCTAAGGCTAACGTCGTCTAACTCTCTCTCTCTCTCTCTTGCATAAGTGTCAGCAGTCGGGCTAAATCCCGTCTCTTTCTGTTCTATCAGTTCGATTTGCATTCAGTTGCTAAACGAGCAATTTCTTTTTTTATTTTACACGGAAAGTTGGTTTACGCTTTAAACGCGTGAATTATGTTCGAGAATTTTATTCGAAAGGTTGTTTTAGATACCTGTGTAGTTTTTTATTATTTTTTTTATTACTGCTTTACTCTATAACGGTAAAGTCTCAAAAGAGCCTGACAAATCACAATGTCGAATTCATCGTTTAAAAAATTAAAAAACGAAACTTTTTTGAAAATTAATAATTTCGGATAATTAGCTCATTATCTTAGCACATGCGCTTAGTGATATTTGTCTTGAAAGTCGAATTACATCCACGTGACCGAAGCACCACCTCAGCGACAGTATTCGTGTACTCACCCTGAAGGTGTCTATACGAACGAAAATTTACAACATGAAACACCAAACTATAGACAAACACGGATATCACAAACGCTAAGGTACGTTATATGAACAAGACAGGTGTTTTGTGCCTTACGAATTGTTGTGGACAAGGCTCTCACGCCGTCTCTTGTGTTCGACAATTCGAGTGCAAACCAGCCAGTCATACCTCGACTTCTCGCGGCTGTTCTTGCGAAGGAGTTAAATCGCAGGGTCGTCAGTACACCATCACTTGTCGCTGCTATAGAATTCGCACATAACTTAATTTTATTGGATTGTGATTCATTGTTGACGATGTCGCTGTTGCAACAACTTATAGCCAAATTTGGCGACATTAGCCCAAAACTTAGCCAACATAAGTCGGCGTCAAATTATCGTCGTCAGTGCCGAAAGTTTGAGAATAAATGAAATGGCTAGCTTAGGAAGGCCTCTTGTCTAGCCAAGTTTCCTTCAGTCAAACAGTATCGTTGTACTCGCCGACACTATCGTAGACGCCTTCATAGCTGATTACAGAAAGTGCAAGAGGCTTCACTACTATAACTGTATATAGCGTTTGTTCTCAGGCTGGCTTCATGCTCTCAGGCATGCTGTCAGGTTGGCCACTTTATCCTCTTCTCACGCTCGATCATTTCAGAGTATTTTAAATTGTCTTGGTGGAACTGCGTGCAACCTCAATTTTCTGCATTCAGTCGATATTGTAGCCGCATAGCATGACGAAAGACCATGGCTTTTGCGCACGCACGCAACTCCGGCCCGCTATGCGGCACGAAGGTACGTGCGTGCATGCGTGCGTGTGTTCGTGTGTGTGCGGCGTTCAGTGCACTCTCGCGATGTGTCCGCCTGCTTTAATATGCGCGTGCCGGTGTATACTGTCATACTAGAGCTCGATTTGGCTAAAGCGAAAGCGCTCGTCTTTACCTCTTTGCTTTCGCACTTAACCTACTAACCCGGAGAGCCAACGCACAACTTTCGAGGGAAGGCGAGGGCAGGTGATGTGCTCCTTGGCACTTTCAGTTGCGCGGCCACGAAGGAAAAGGGCAGTAAGGGCGAAATAGAGAAAGTGAGAAAGAAGGAGTGAGAGACTGAAGCCGAGAAGCACGATGTAACTAGACTACAAGCGCCGTTGTTCCATGTGAGCGTACAGTTCTCGAGAGCAAGCGAGAGACCCCGTTGCCCCAGCGGGTAATTGACGAGCCGGTATGGGACTGGAGGATGTTTCTTTCAGCCTCGCTTGGCCTAACGACGAGCCAGAGCTATGTTTTTCTCTGTGCACTAGCTTCCTTACTGAACCTTTTGTGCCTAGGGGCCCGAGCCGGCTTTTGTACTGTTGTTTGGTTTTCTTCTTGCTTTGGAGCGTGCCCTTTTGCGTCTCTATTTGTTCGTGAGGAGATCATGGTGTATGGCATCCTAGGCTCTCGTCGCCTTCAGAGTGTCATGAGGGATCCACGCAGCTTTGCTCCCCGGAGTGTTAAATCAGCCACCAGTTTGTACGATGTAGTAAGATCGCAGTAGCAATGATCATTGGAGCTAATTGAAATCGGAGAACACAGCAAGGGGCCTTAACGCCTCTCTGAGATACTTCGCGTGGTACTTATCACGTTACAATAATCGAACAACAAGTCACCTTAGGAAGAAGAAAAAAAACTGTCTGTCTGATCGTTGTTTTTTTTTTTTTCACTCGAGAGTTTCAGAGCAAGAGATCAATAGAAAGTGGGAAGATTAACGGTACGTACGTTGAGATCACTAAAATGCACGAAGCAGATAATATGATCGAGGGATTGAAATAACTAAGAAAAAGGCAAATTGAGAAAGTGCATGTCATAAAACAGTCGCTTAAGTTCGTGAAGTTCATTACAGCTGATCTTGTGCATCTTAACAAGCGCAAAAATAACAAACACAGAATCAAGCGGACACGTAAACAGGACGAGTGCTAGCACCAGTCTTGTTTATTTTATTGCGATAGCAATTATATGGACACGCTCCGCTGATTTTCGCCGTCGCCGTCGCTGTCATGTCCCGGATATGTATATGTATATAAATATATAAAAACGGCACAAAGAAAAATAAATCAGAACAAAAAATGCCGAAGTACTCGACGGGGATTCGAACCAGCGACCCCTCGCTCCGCAGCGCTTGCTTTCCACAACTTAGCCACGCGCCACGCATGTGCCGGCGTAATAACGGCGATCCTATTTATACACACCATTTACCGCTGGTGGTGCGCAGATCTCGTAAGAGCTTGAGCGTGTTTTCTACCCCGCAGCGCTCCTACATTTTCTTTCAATTTGAAAACTGCCCTTGAGACGCACACGAAAAAGTAGCCCCTTTCTGTACCTACTCGTGATGTGGAAAAAAAAAACGCCAGGCCTGCGCGGAACGCGCAGCACAGCCACAGCGAAAGCTGGGAGAGCGGCCTTTTTACAGCCTTTTTTAAACACTCTTGGGGCAACTACTACAAGCGCACTTGCATGGTACCCACTACGCCATAAATCATCAGAATTTTTGTGTAGTGGGGAAGCGTCTACTATGCCATTATTCTTCATTCTTCAGAAAAGCGCGGTACACGCTACACTCTTGTAACGCAATATGTGCACTTTGTTGATGCTGTGGCTGACGACGATGAAGAATTTTGCCTGAGGCTTTTGCAATGGGTTGGAGCATTGAACGCCCCACTCGTTACGCAATTCGCATTGTGTGACGCCTGGTTCTTACTTTACTGTTCTAAAACGCTTTACAACACACGTTAATGCGATTCCTTTCCCGACATGAAGCCTGCATAGGGTCAGTTTGCACCGCAGTTTCAAGCAGCGGCGTAGCTCAGTGGTAGAGTGCTGGGCTGCCACGTAGAAGACCCGGGTTCGATTCCCATTCTGTCATAGGTGTTTTTTATTTATTTAATTTTTTTTCCTATTTCGTGCGATATTGGTTACGGACACCGGCGGTGGTGGTGGCGGCGGCGGCGGCGGCGGCGGACAACTACGGCGCAGGAACGACCCTTGTTGTGATCTCATAACAGCTTTAGCTGTAAAAAGAACACCGGGCTCATCTTGCGTCAGACGCCGCCACGTGGCAGGAAACGCAGAAGGGTTACTCCACGCGCCGCACTTTAACAAAGAAATATCTCACAGCGTGAGATATTTCTTGCGGCGGGCTGCTCAAACACAAGGAAGAACGCTAGAAAAGACCGCACAGGTACATACACACGACGAGCGCGATCTAACAACTGTCACAGTTGTTATTACTTTGTGTTTGAGCAGCCCGCTACAACACCACGTTCTTAGATAGTTCTCTTTCTTGAAAACTGCAGCTCGTGGAGTAACTCCATCCGCGTCTCCTGCCGCGGGGTGGCGTTTGACGTATTGTTTACCCAGTGTTTCACATCGCGAGTGAATACAGAAATGGATCACTTTATTAGTTCGCGTCTCAAGGGCATGTTTCAAACTGTAGCAAAATCTAGGAGCGTTGCTTTAAAGCGCGAACTTCGGGCAATCTCGCGGGTGATAATGAACACACTGAAGCCCCTCCGAACTCTGCGTACCGCCAGCAGTAAATAGTGTGTATAAATAGCTCGCCGTAAATATTCGTGAGAACGAATACCATGTAGCCGAGTTGTCTAACGCGGTAGGCAGCGGAGCGAGGGGTCGCAGATTTGAATCCCAATGACACGTTTAGAAATTTTTTTGCCTCTCATTTATTTTTATTTGTTGTTTTTATTTATATATACATGGATATATATGACGTGGCCATCATCAGACGCGGCCATTTTATCAGACTCTAAAAGAAAATATCGATATAAATGTTATCAAGCATGTGTTCCCAGAAAGACCACTTACGCACCAAAAGAGCTGCTTGTAGACATGTTAACCTTTTAAGAAACTCGCCGTGCTCTTTCATTTGAGCCTAAAAATAAAGCTTGGCATACCTATGATATTGGAATGATAGCAAACACACCTTAAGAATTGCTTTAACCGTTACCTACATAGTGTCCACTCAATTGCTGTAAAGATTCCCCTCGATACGCTTAGTCATTTGCCTATGATGGCTTTATCAAAAACATATATGTGCCCCTTATTTCCTCGGTCCTGTAATCTTATATAGGTAATAAGCAACAGATTTATATGGTATCCGCACATGTTGATATGACATGCACGATCTTATCATGTTTTTTTATGTTTTTGTGGCACTTAGTTTTATTGCGATACCAATTATATCGACACTTTCGACGGGTTTTCGCCGTCGCCGTCATGTCCCGTGTAAAGTCCAAACGGATAATATCCCCCGCGCATCGTATTTTCTACCGCAGGTAAAAACGCGCGAGTGGGGGCGACGAACGCAGCTGAAGCAAAGATCAAATGAGTTGGCCCATCTCCGTCGCTCGGAAGGCGAATGCGATAACATCACCCCTCTCGGGAAGCCTGCCGTCGAAGCGCCCCGCCCGTCTTGACCGAGCATGAAAAGACACGAGAGGAGGTGTCGCTCACGCAGCAACTTTGAACTTTGATTCTTAAGGACGCGGTCGCAATCGCTGGTGTGCGCGCTATCTCGGAAGCCATCAACAGGCGACTCGTATACCCTTCTACGTGCTGCGCTCCCAAGGCGAAGAGACTCTGCGGAGCTCTCCGTGGAGCGGCCGTATTCTCTTAGACCCGCGTTTTGTAGCGTTACGCGAGATCGGGTCCAAAAGAGTTAGCTGCCAGGCTCACTTCGTATAACATCACAATTTGTTGCGATCGCATTCATTGCTTCACCCTTGCGGTGAAACTGACTTTTTTTACGGAATATCATTTAATAAATACATGCCCCTTCTTTCCCCCCCGCCCCCCCGCGACACACGCACGCACGCGCACACGCACAGGAGAAACAAACTAGGAGCATGATTTGTCAATCAGAGACTGAGAGTTTTTGTTGGTGCTTTCCTTCAAAAGATATCGTTATATCCACACATATTTATTTCTTCTTTTTCGCCATGCACCAAAAATAAGCGCTCCTTCTCTTTAATACGCTTATACTACAAATCACTATTGCGATTCCTAAGCTATGACGAATCGCTACGTGAATTGGTGAGTTTCAGAAGACGATATCAAAACACCCAATTTTTTCTACTGCAACGAAGAGGGAATCCGTACCTCAATTCGGTGTAATCCTGAATCGCTTTAGTAAATGCGCTACCGAGCACGGCAGTTATACGAGGGCCCGCTTTCAAGTTTCGTAAATGCTTTTTGCAGCATTGCACATATCCCCACGTTTATCCCCTAATGTCCACGGCGATCGAGCTTACGCTTTTTGATTCTTGATGTGTTTCTGGCCTAATCGCTTTATAAAGAGCAAGCTCAGCGAATTTCAGGAAACACCTTTTTTCGTTGTTTGTTGTTTTATGAAGGCGCCAAGTTTCGCACGGTTCTCTCGTTTTTAGGGCGTTTGTACGATGGAACCGAGTGTAGACACGCGTACTATCAGATTTGACTCAAGTCAGCACTTCGGAAACCTGCAAAGTGTATCAAAATTTGTGAAAGAGTCTAGTTATCATTGAGTACAGTAACATGATAAGATCATTAGAATGAACCAATATAGGTATTGGCAGATTAATATAGTGACGTGCCGACTATAGCGATTCGGTGTTTACGGCAAACCGGCACTGCTAAAAGACATAAGTAGAGAGTTTTAGTGCCGGGGCCTTAAAGCGGCTTGCATACTTAAGCCCATTGCGTTCTTTTGTATTCTCCTTGGGTGCGGCTGGGAGTACAAAAGAACGTAAGCGTACGTAAGTCACTTGGGTTCCCCTGCACTAAAGCTCTCTAACAGAGAGTCTGAAACTCGATCGCTAATAGAGAGTTTCTAGAAAGTTCTTTTACTCTCTGACAGAGAGTATTAAGGAGGGGGGAAGGGTACCCAGAGCGGCTTTCGTAGGCGCTTTTGCGTTGCTTTGTACTCCCAGTCGCACACAACCAGAATACAAAAGAACGCAGGGGCCCTAAGTACGAAAGCTGCTTCGTATAGCCTCTCCACTAAAACTCTCTAATGTCTCTTTCCATGAGGCAATACCAAAATAGCTGCGTATTAACACTGTTTGGGCATGTTTTACTGTTGCGCTCTTCGGCTTCTATACGCCCTATCCATTTTCGGCGGTGAATTTTGTAAAGGATGATTTTGTGATCCCGCAAATTGGAAGGCTCTGTAAGCCACCAAGAGTTGCAATCAGCGGCAGAGCCATCGCTCACCGAGCCTGCTTCGTCAATATGCCTTGCATCAATCGGCTGAAATTCTCGCTTTCACAATATTTTGTGCGTAGAGCATTCCTGTGAACGCGGAGAAAAACCATTGTACATGTGTGATAAAATCCGACGCAATTTGCTGCACAGTTTTCGCTTCCACTTTCCTCGAAGCAGATTCATAATCAGTGTAGCGTTCTGTACTTCCAATGATTCACATAGAATTCGACAATAGCGTGCAGGGGGCAGAGCGCAAAGTTATAAATCCAATTTACGCAATCGTGGTACATTTGTGCTTGGACATTCTTTAGCAAATACGGTAACACGTACTTAAATTTCTTATTCCCCAAGCTTTATAAAAACGCGAATACGACTTCGGGACGATCTTGAAAAGTGCTGCCACGTGTGTGTGCATTGCCTACGCAAACTTTCCTTCATTTTCCAGAAAGTTGTCCAAGCGTGCGCCATTATTTCAAAACCATCTCAGCCGTTATGCCTAAATATGTAAACATTTTTTTTTCACTTTAGGACGAAGTGATGACATATTGTATTGCCCTGCTTTCGCATGTGGTGAAGGACGCGGACGGCGGGGAACGTCAACCCGAGTCAACGGCGAAATGCATCATACTCCGACCGGAATAACACATCTCGAGCTAGTTGGTTGTGCTCCGCGCACCGAGGAAAAAAAACCGGCACTTTACATCACTTATGCTTATGCCATCGTAGCGACGTTTCAGGGGGGAATGCGAGCCGCCAGGCTTACTTGAGCATTGCAATCTTTGCTTCGAGTGTTTCTGCCAATCCCCTTTCTCGTGCTCTCCAACCCGCGTAGCGTAGCAGGGTGCGATGAACATTTGTGACCAAATTCAACAAACCTATCCGCTCACACACTACCAACACTACTTACGGCTGACTAGTATTAGATCATGTTGACTTATGGTCGCCCAATGTGGCGACCGCATCTAAATGCTACCGTAGTTGCTGGGAATTTGCCCGAGTCCTCTAGTTCAGTAGCATGACCCTTTATACCAGCTAAGGTACCTCGCGAGTGAAATGCGTGCTTTTTTATGGGAACGTCTGTAGTAATGAAGCTGCAGATGTGTAAATGTGCACAAGCAAGGTTTGTGTTACGCCTGTGCAGTGTTCCAAAGCTCGCGAACGAGGAGATCTACCTCTCCTCCGAAAAATAAGTCATTATCTTCGGTAAACAGGCAGTGCTCATCGGGCGTGCATGGGTAATTAGCAGGACTACGGTCTTTCCTGCTGCTCATAGTGTGCATGAACGCGCCTGTGCGCTCTGTTGCAGTGCTTTCAGGAAAAATAAAACAGTTCCGACTGTCTCCGCAAGCTTCCTCCTATACTCTGTTTCACCACTACCGTTCAGCACTGCCAAAGCTACGGGGTGTAAACAAGCCACATGCTTGCGCAGGAAAACATAGATCCAGATATAATTGCCTTGCAACTGGCAGGGTTGAGACATTTGCCCTTGTTTAGCATCTGTTTCTGCACGTCAGTAAGTAATTTGTTTATTCTTCATCGTGTTTGCGTCGTATTTCTTTAATTGTTGTATCAGTAACCGTCGGTAAATGTGGCTAAAAATCAACATGGCAGCGCCCATGCAGACGCGACCACCCGCTTCGATCTGAACTTGCCCTGGACGCTCGCCCAAAGCGCTCACAGCAACAAATGAATGGTGTAATGAGCTATCGCTTTGCGCCATCTCAAGATCAGGACAAAACATCAGGTATGCTCTGTAGTTATTGGCGAGATAAGCTATTGCTTTAACCACGCCTGCTAAGCCTAACGCACCGAGAATTTGATAGCGGTTCATGGAAATAGCGCAATGTAGTCACGAATACATTCCTGCCGAAGCTCCAAGACATAAATCTAAAGCAAATACAAGCGTCTGTTAGGAACTTACGGGGCCACAGAGCGCTCGACGACGACGTGATAAACTCGAGGCGGTGAGCAGCAGCCAGCGGCCGTGGCAGCAGCCTCGATGAGTGCAGCCATGTTCTATTTTTTTCGGCGCTGCCGTCTGCTCGCTGAACGTGTGCGCGTAGACGCTAGGGGGGATGCTAGCAGACGACGCGGCGCGGATGAATACATGTGGAGGGGCTAATCGCCCTTCCTATTGGCTAAGGGGCCCTGTAGGCCTCCACAGTGCTGAAGGGAACTTCTGAGACAGAGTATAGGTGGTTGCTGCACATCTCTTAATGGCTGCGATAGTTTTAACGAAACCCGAGGGACTGATTAGCTCCAGCCCACATCCTGACAAAATGCCGCCTTACCTTCTCTTGGTTTCTCCGCACGTGTCTGACAAAATGCAATGCCGGCTGGCGGTCTGGGGTGGACAGATAAGCAGAGACACCACGGGAAACTCATTTCAAAGGGGGGATAAAAATGGCTGCGAAGTGTTGTACATAGTGGTGGCGTTATCGGCAAAATACCTTCGCGAATGGAATTTTTAGACTTAGTGGGATTTGGCGTACCTCTTTCCACCAAGTGATGGTGATGATTGGCGTGAGGTATATCAGCAGATCGCCGAAAACCCTTCGTTTCATGTTTCGCTTTTAATAATATAGAGACAAGAAATGTTGAAGAGGTAGTGTTGCTGAGCCTAGCGACACCTCCTGTCAAGGATTTTTATCTCGTCGAGGCCCCATTTTGCGCTAAACATCTGCTTTGTTTGCAATTTAATCTTATAAATACACGGAGCTTCCTGTATGTTCCGGCTCTTCGATCAATTGGAGACAATGTAATGGAAACCCATAAAAACAATGAATTCCCTTTCAGCCTATGAAGAACACAATTTATTTTACAAATCAACTGTTACTCTTGTTCTTACAGTCGCCTTTACAGGCATTACTAGACTGTGGAATTACTGTCCTCATGACGGCAGGCAAGAAATAAGTGTAAAAAAGCTATTCTTCCAAGACTTTAACTTCTTGTCGAAGGTGTCGCCAATAAGTGAAAAAAACATGGTGATCCCTCCGTCATAAGAATCGGTGTAACACGACCGCAAAATGTGTACTAACAGGAATAGTCGAATGTTTACTGCACAATGATATAAGAGAGCTTGCACAATGTCTATTGGTGTTTTAACATTGATGCACCTACGTTGACGCTTGGTGGTATATCTGAATGCTGACGAATAACGTGCATGACCAATCATTAAACAAACCATTGTCGTAGCCGTAGCAGTAAATGGTGAGAACGTAATCAGAGAAAGCGTTGTGACAGCTATACTCCATCTCACAATTACCTTGCAGCACTGCCGTAGCTACGAGGAGTAAACAGGCAGTGTCCTTGCGCAGCACATAATATAGCCCCGGGCTTAACTCTCATTATCAACGAGGTGCAAGTGCTTTAGCTGTGCTTCTCGCATGACGCGTTACGGCGCTACGTGGCACGTTAGGCCCTTCACGCAAATTTCTGAAGTAATGAAGAGATTACCGGCTGATAGCCGTAATAACCACCCTAACCTCGGTGACGTACAGCAACATGGCAGCCCCCCATCCACCCCCCGACCACCCGCTTCCATCCGAATTCGTGCTTTTTACTGGCTCTCTGCCCGGACAGCAAGAAATAAGTGGCATAATCTGTCATCGCTTAGTCTAATCTAACGCTGAGGGCAAATAATCAGGTATCTTCTTTGGCTATTATTTATGTCGCTTGTTTGTTTTGGTGCTGCTAGGACTATGAGGCGATGCCAAGCCGTAAAAGTGGTTTGATAATTAACTGAGCAGATGTCGCCACAACATTAGCGTCGGTGATGCGTTGACGATGCGAAACACCCTGAATGTCTATATTGTTTTCTGTGCCAATCATTTGCTGTTCCACTCAAGAATGGAACGCGATAGCTGCTGAAAGGGCGTCGACCGCGCTATGGTGGCTGAGAGGGAGGTGTGTCAGCATCGGCTGGGCTGCGCCGTGCAAGTCGGTGCGGAACTTTTTCATGACGCCGACAGGTGGCGCGTCGTCGTCTGCGAGAGCCTTTGCGCTGCCCGAACTGCATGAACAGTGCTGGGGAGGATGCAAAAGGCTGCGAGCGCGTTCGACCAGCCGCCGCGACACGACGCATCCGCACGTCCGGACGGTCCGGATCGCGTGGGCAGCGCGGGTGCGCAGTCATCGCGCGTCTGCAGAAACGCGTTCCTCGGCTGTCTGTGCACACGTGCATCTCTACGCCGTTCAGTAACCGCGCTGCTGATGCGGCGGCGCTGCTGTCGGCTCCGCGAGCCCATTCGCGCCGCCGAATCATGAAAAAATGCTGCCTCTCCGGCGTGCCGTTTCTCACACCTCCCCCTCTAGCCACCATAACCGCGCTGACAAAAAAGAACTCGGTGAAAACGAGTATGAACGCTGTTATGAAAAGAACCGCGTTCCTCACAAACGCCAGCGAACACGCCCTGCACAAGTGGGTTTCTGGAACATAAAGAAACAACGAGGTGGCGTTCCCGCAGAGGTTTTTGCGTTTTGTACTAATTGGAGGGAGTAAGTATCGACAAGGTAGGCGAGCCGACGCCAAAGAGACGACGAGCAGACGACGCGACGCGGATGAACACGTCTCGAGGGGGGCTTTCGCCTTTCCTATTGGCTAACAAGCCCTGCAGCTTCCACAGTGCTGCAAGGTACTTCTGAGATGGAGTATAGAAGAACGTCGCTGACTGGACGCAGAACTAGGGCTACCGTCGCCGTCACGCGGCGTGTTAAGTTGAACACCACGGCAGGACTAGAGGGAAACGCAGCGAGCGTCTTGTCTCCCCTGTAGCCCGGTGGCGACCTTTCTCGGCGCGAGTGTAAGCGTGGAACGCAGTGTTACAGCCAGGAGAGGCAAGCACGCGTCGCAAAGCTATATTTTAGGGGCGAAGCTCCTCAGGGTGTGGGTCGTTCCCTCCTCCGTACATAGTATGTAGCCACCTCTAGTTTATGAATTACTCAATAGATGGCGTTGTGTATATGTCCTTGGAAATAATAGCACTAGATGGCGTTAGTGGTTTTTCGTATACGTTGATGATTAAAGACGATAGATGGCGCTGTTATAATAAGAAAAGGGGCTCGCTCTTGGCGCGCTTTCCCTTTCGCTCGGAGTCGCGAAACCAGGGCAGCCGGTATCTGCGGAGCGTGCGGCGGCTCCGGTACTCACGGCGGCACAACCCATAGCCAAGGACGCGTGGCTGTCACAACTCACAGCAGGGTTCTGTGGCGATGCATGCAGAGGCGAGGCGTTGCGTGGAGCACTGGTGTAGACTTCGGCGTCTGAGTAGGTGGCATCGTCTTCCTCTGTCGTGGAACGCGAACTGGCGTTGTCGCTGAGGCTGGGAGCACCCGGAACACAAGTCGGCGACGCTCGTGCCCAGCTCACGATTCGAACACCCAGGATCATGCAAAGACGTGACACGTGTTGTCGCGTCTTTGCATGATCGAGTGGGCAATGTACGGGGGGGATTCACGGTTACCCGAATGATCCCTCCGAGCTTCGCCCACTCACCATAATTCACTTCGTGGATATGCTGTGATTTTTTATATGAATGGATGCTATGAGCGAGGCCGACGCTCTAAAAAATACGACGCTCGGGCTAAGGTGACCACCTCGCGGTGTGTGAAGGCGTTGGCAAAATTGCAATTTTCTTCTGGAAACGTGCGGAATTGGACGGACGCGTAGCAACGCCGCGTTGTAGGAACTAATCGTGGTGGCCACGGTCATGATTCACTACTTCACCGCCGACCAAGAGCACGGTGAGAGGAAATTGTGAGATATAAAAGGCGCGTTTGTACCGCCTCCACAATATTCGACCGTGGCGCAGTGGTTAGCGAGCCCGGCTGCTGCTGTCGTGGACCGAGAGATCATGGTTTCGACTCCCAGTGATGAAACTTTTAGATGCGAAGCAGCTCTTTGACTAGGCTGTGTAAAGCTGTCCCTCCGTCCGTGCGTCCGTACGAACGCGCCGCAACGCGCTCCCCTCGCCGCAGGTGTTGGAGCGGTGCCAAGTAGGTCACGCCGCAGCTGCGCGTTGACGTCACGCTCCCCTCGCAGTGCGCGCTGACGTCACTCTCTCCCTCGCCTGCCGCGCGCTCGCCGCAGCGCCCGCAGCTGCCGCCTGACGCGCGCCTAACGTACGCGTTGAAACATGTCTGTACGTGTCACCTCTCTCTCGCTTCACCCTCTCCACCGCTCCCATGCGCAACGCTGCTGCTTCGCATCCCCTCAGGGTTCCCTTTGGGAAGATGGTGTAATTTTTTTTCTTGGTGATCTGATCGTGTGCATTTTTTCGGCGTCATTTCCGTGACGGAAATGCGTGATTGAAGTCTAGGTGGACCCCGGTATAAAACACTTTCGTGTTAAAAAAGAACGGCGGATAGACGCGATATCCCTTATCGCACCTTCGTATTCTGTGCTCGTTGCATTGAACAGATGGCTTGGTCCATTACATAAACTGGATCCAAAGCTCATCAGGAAAACGCTGAACGTGTAGGGGATGTTGTGGGGAAGGACATTGCATCGCGTCTGTCCAGCCTCCAACGGGGAAATGATCCGGCGTTGGGAATTTGGCTCACACACGGAGACACACTGCGGCAATTTCGTTGGCACCGGCACACCTCTCCCGTCCGCGTCTTGCAACGCTCGCGTCGCTTGATGAAGGACTCGGCTACACGGCCGGCCGAGCAGCGGGGTTCAGACGATCAGTGAAAGTATATACGTGATTAGTGGAATCACCCACATGGTGCTCGCGGCGGTCCAATCAAGAAGTGGCCACCGAGGATTAGTACCGCCATTGCTGGTACAGGCGCTACCACTCCCGTACATCCGGATAAGAGAATGTAGAAAAAGTGGATAAAGCGCCTTGGGAGATATCCAGTGCAGTTGTGCGGGGTCTTGTCTTGTTTCTGGCCTCGGCGCGCTTCATTTCCTTCTGAGCGCAGGTGCACGGAAGGTTCTTTCAGTAAGCCCCGAGGTTGTATGCGCAGATTAGGTGGTTGAAAGGAAGAAGCAGGGACTTGTTCTGCACTCTGCCGTCTCGCTTCGATAAGTACGTAGCGATGAATGTATTGCTGTCGATTTTGGCTCCCGTGTAACAACATTAATTGATTTTGGCGTACACGATCAAAGCGAACACTACCTGTTTCGCTTCTAGTAAAATACTGTGACCTGTAAATTCCATGGAAGGACTTATTTGCAGACTTTCACTTTAGTGATTAATTAGCGAAGAGTTAACGTGAAGTGTTATTTCAATCGCTGTGCGTGCGTGCGTGCGTGCGTGCGTGCGTGCGTGCGTGCGTGCGTGCGTGCGTGTGCGTGTGCGTGTGCGTTTGTGTGTGTGTGTGTGTGTGTGTGTAAATAACAACTTTAGATTTGTACTTAAAACATTCTTACGCTATAATTATTCACAACAGCGAGTTTGGGTCAATACTGGTGCTGCACATAAGATCAGGGAAGCATATAAGATCAGAAAAGGCAGGAAGATTATCCACATTTCACCCGGTTTGCTACCCTACAGGGGGGAAATGGGAGGAAAAGTGTAGAAAAAGGAAGAAGCATAGATGACAACTAATACGCTCGCAGGCATAGCAGCTCCGAAGGCCAGGAAATTCACAAATACACTAATGGTAGAATTGTTTGGAAGGCAAAACATCTTGCAGCCCTATTGCCAGATATGTTTTTACAAACGGAGATGAAACCTGGCGAAATGCCCTTATGAAAGAAAGACATTGCGAATTAGGTCTCCAATTAACATAGATTTAGATGTCCAGCCATTTTTATCCATATGTACGCAGTTCTATGATTATTTATTAGTTGTCGAACTATTGTTAAAAATCACTCTGTTTCTTCTAGTATTTTCCATCTTCGAAACAAAAGGTAAAAGATACAGATTCTTGACAAAAAAGTTCGCGCATGGGAGGAAGAAACGCCGAGTGCATCTGGAAATTTGAAAATCAGGACGTTCCAAAACACGACAGATGTGTCTACCTCAGGTATCTCGCCTTATTTTTATTTTTATTTTTGCATCGTCGTAGTACAAACGTACAAACGGCCGGGTCGCAACAACCAAACTTATTGCTAAAAACACAAGGTGCCGTCATTATGCGACAAAATCGGCTTTGTTGTGAAGACGGAAAATTGGACAGGCCTGACTAGAAAGCCTTCAAGAGTGGTAGAGGAAAAAAAGGAATAAGAGGCAGAATACTAGCTAGTTTAACCATGTTAAATGCTAGTTTGCTACACCGCGCAATGAAAAGGAGTAAACGAAACGTTAAAGAAGCCCTCCAATATTTTTTTCTAGTGAATTTTTAGCAATGGAGCGCGTGTAATACAGAATAGCGAGATGAACACTAAAAAAATAATAAAAAACAGTGCACAAAAACTGAACTTATCTGTCTTCAAAGTTCTAGACCCTGCCGATACAGCGGGACTAAAACGTTCACTTTCGAATTTCACTTTGCCAACTCTGCCAGTGACGGCACTGGCTGTATCAAATCAGCGCGCCGATCTTGTCGACATGTTCCGGAAGTCTCGCGTCATGGTGGCCGCTGCGCAGCGCGCCTAGTGTAGCGGTGCAGCTGTTTTCAATATGCGATGTTTAAAACAAGTTTAATGAAGAAGAAGTGCATCATGGAAGTGCTCCGTAGTCGGATCGTCAGCGCTGAGCAGGAGAAGCTCGTACTGTACGTTGGTGCTGTTCGAGCTGGCTAGCCTACGCTCCTGTGCTGCCTGATTTTACAGTTTCACTTTTACAGTTTCACAGTTTCACACAAGGCTGTGTCTCCGTTCTTTATCATACAAGAAATTTTTTTTTAGCAGGTTAAATGTAAAGAATGTGTGATCCCCTATTGATCTTTCACGTGTGATCCCAACATAAATCAGGACTCTGAAGAACATTTCATGAGAAGGTAAACTTGTCAACTAAGCGCATCTGAATCCCATTTCGACACACCGATGAAGTGAGTGTAAACGAGGAACGTTTGTTTAGAGACATCATAAGAGTTCTTTTTCCTGTGGTATTGTTCACATTGGATATGTTTGTCGTCAAAGCAGCGCATTGTCTGAAATAAACAGCTTTCAGCAATCTTATACTTTTCATTCTAGAGTGCGCAGCTGCTACTACGGTGTTATAGCGTCTTTAAAATAAAAGAAACACGATAATGAAGCGCGTGAGGAGAAGGTAATATAGCATGATGAGATCTCAAGGAAATGAAAGATGGCAAGTAGGGAGCCCAGAACTATGACATCACTTTTATGTCTATGATCTAAGGGGCCGGGAAGAAGTGGTTAATAGTCTTCTCTTTACAAGATGTGTGGAAACGCTCTAGAAAGAAACATCGCATAACATAATGCAATAAATGTACTCGCTGCCGACAGAGGTGTTGCTGAAGTCTCTGCGGTCAACCGGACTCGCTAAACGACTATGACACTCCTGTGCTTGAGTGTGTGTGTGCGTGTTTTTTTTTCTCTCTTTCAATAGTTTTTTTATAAATTTTCTCACTTCCTTTTCTTCCTTACCTTTCTATTCCCCTTGCCCCTTCCCCAGTGCAGGGTAGCAAACCGAAAATTTTCTTCAGGTAAGCCTCTCTGCTTTTCACTTAATATTTCTCTCTCTCTCTCTATAGTCGCTGGCAGACACATTAAAGGAAAAAGTGCACAGTGTGATGAATTCAACATCTTTCTGGATATTGGTGAAAAGTGTCGACTTCGAAGTTTGGAACAACTCGAAAAGTTGATACACAAGTACTGACGCAGTTGATGTATAGTCGTTATTAGATGCGAAGCATCTTATGCTCGGGGCTCTGTCCGTCCCTCCCGCGTCCCGCGTCCCGCGTCCCCCGTCCCCCCGTCCCCCCGTCCCGCGTCCCGCGTCCCCCGTTCCGCGTCCCGCGTCCGGCCACTGTCATGAAGTAGGGAAGCACCCATTATGCGAACCAGAACCCTGTAGTAATATGAAGGCCGTCAACCCTAACACACTCATCAGAGTCATGGCCGAGAGCACACAGAGGCTGCTTAGCCATGGCTAGGCAGGTGGTGTCTGTCGCCCAGGTTTACCCCATTCCTTAATTCTTGCTTGCATGTATTTGGAGGGGGCTTAGTCCGTCCCTCCTTCCCGCGTCCCATACCACCACAGCGCATGCGCGTCCCCTCCCCCCTCTCTCTCCTACGCTCAACCCCTTTCTCTCCTCTAGGAATCCTCTACTCTACGGAGCGGCTCCCGCGTCCCTACACCTTCCACAGCACATGCGCGTCCCCTCCCCTATCCTCTCCTACGCTCGCCCCCTTCCTCTACTCTAGGAATCATCTACTCTACGGAGCGGCGCATGCGCGTCCTCTCCCCCTCTCTCCTCTAGGAATACTCTAGTCTACGGAGCGGCTCCGGCGTCCCACATCCCCACAGCGCATGCGCGTCCTCTCTCCTCTTGGAATCATCTAATCTACGGAGCGGCCTCACGCGTCCCACACCCCCCACAGCGCATGCACGTCCCCTCCCCCCTCTCTCTCCTCTCCTACGGTCCCCCCCCCGTCCTTTCCTCTAGGAAGCCTCTACGGAGCGGCTCGAACGACAGGTGGTGTGACAGCTGCTTACTCCGCTGGGGGGCGCCAAGGTAGTTCCACAGTATGAAAATGACGGAGCGCGCGCGCCTCATTCTCTCTCCTGCGCAGCGCCGCGATGAGCGCCCGGACCACTGCCGTGAAATGAGAGCGGCGACGTTCCTCCCGCTCAAGCTAATTATCTCCCCACTGCTTCGCATCCACACAGGGTTCCCTTTAGCGGGAGATGGGGAATTTTTTCGGTAATAATCACTGTCCTCAATATGTTTTATAGTAAAGCTCTGTATCGTCACCAGAGCAAAAAAAAATAAAAATAAAAGGAAAATAATTGTAACGTCTGCTACCTCGCGAGAGAGCAGCTCGAAAAGGCTTTCGAAACGACTTCGCTCAGGACAGCCCTTCGCAAAGCTCGCCTCTCAAGGGTGTTACAAATAATTCGCGCATTATTTTCCTCCACGAGTAAGCCAACTGTGGAACCAACTTCCAACCCCTTTTATACTGTCCCTAGCTCAAAGCTCGGATCAGGTACGCCTACAACGCTGACTCCGCGCTGTGGCGAACGAGCGCGAAGACACCGGGAGGTACTATACAGCAGCGAATACACACTGCCTTTCCTTCGGGTGCCCTTTCTGGCCATTTGCGACCTCCAATGCGTCATTGTCACGCGAATGCTTTCAGCAGTGGCCTCCACATACAAGCAGCCCTCCCGTTCTTTTTCACTAATGCCGCCTGGAGAAACTCACGCGTCGCGAAAGCTATTAAAGGGCACGGGAGGCACGGGAGAAAGCTGCTCGCGTTGCGAAAGCCTCTCATCGCAGGCTCATACTTCTTCGAGGAAAACGCGAGCGCGCGCTTTACCACGACGCGTACAGTGCCGTACAAGGCTATTCTACACTGTTCCGTATCGACAACCTCGCAGCCACCGATCCTTGTTTTAAGGTCCATTCCAAGCATGTGCCTTTCCCGTGTTCCTCTCCCTCATTTCTGCATCTCTCCCTCTTTTCTCTTTATCGTATTCTCGTGGTTGGTTCTTATCGCGTGCTTTGTCCCCTGTAGGGCGGCTGCGCTGCGGGAAGGAACTGTCCCCGCCTATATTTGTTGAAAGGGCGTCGGAAAGATACCGGGTCGCCGCTGCCGGCGCAAATGAATGGCCATTATAAATGGGGCCGGGCTAATAGAGAGCCGCGACAGTGCAGCCGCCGCAAAATGTGGTAGTCCGCGCGACTTGATGTAGGAGCCGCACTGGATGGGCTTCGCGTGCGGCGTAAGTCTTCGGGTAACGACGTCGGCTGGAAGAACGTAAATGAGCAGCTGTTACATTTAAAAACGAAATAGAAAAAAAATAAACCGCGGAGAAAGGATTTCATCTGGAATCTCAGGGTGTCGGAAACGAGAATCACCTCCTTCTTCGTTTAAATTATGTCGACCGTGCGAAGAAGCCAGCCCTCTAGGATAGCGATTTCCTGTCATTGTAAGATAAACAAGGTAACAACACATATGTAGAAACGCTAGAGTTCGATACATTTAGATACTTCATTGATTTTTTATATAGTTGTTTTTCCTTGCGGGTGTGTCTAATTATTCTCTTTCATTCATTCATTCATTGAGTTTATTCAGGCACAAACAAAATTGCCTAGGTTTAAGGGACGTCCTTTCCTTTTGATCTTTGAAATGATAAGAGCAGCTGCCTTTTTACGATGTAAGCTTTTATGATATCTTAGCTTCAATTATCACGGGAGTTGTTTTATTTATAACTCTTATCTACGGGTGTGAGAAGAGTGGACTTTAGAAACAAATGGAATATGAATCGATAAAAATGAGACCGAATCGAATACCTTTCGAATAGTTTTTGCATATTAAGATAACAATTTTCCAAACAAGCCCTTGAATGGTAATGTGGTCATTTTTCGAAACAGCCCGACAACTCCACGGCGTTTCATTCGAAACAAATACAGTCGAACCCACTTATAACAATACTCAAGTGCCACGACAATTCTGTTGTTATAAACGATAATTACTATAAACGAGTTGCACGAAAAAAGGCAAAATAGAATGACGGCAGGCTGTTGTGAGAAAACTATAATATCAGATATGATATGCCAACAGTCATCAGTGATGAGGATAATTTTTCGGACATGCTTGAAAATTCGGGCGCTTTCACGGGACCGCCACAAGCCTTATAGAGCCAATGTATGACAACATCTGATGTTTTGGGCACTGAAACTCTTCGAAGTCTAAATTTTTTCCTCAAATTGCATGTCCCAAAGTGCATTAACAGAAGCCACCGCCACTTCCACGCCATAGCGCATTTTGAAAATTAGCTTTGCTGCAATGCTATAACGCTCTGTGGTGAAGTATACCGCAAATCCGAAGGGGCGATCGTGGACGTTGGGGTTGCGGGCAGGGGTTCAGTAGCTTGAATTTCTCGTTTTCTTCTTTCGTTTCAAGGATTTCGCGTTCCATTCCCTTTCGGCACGGACACTCAACAGGCAGTTCATTGCTATAACCGATAATGCGGCATGCGGGCACTGCTGTAAGCGGGTTATTTAACCATAGAAAACATACAAGTTGACGGTGCACCAGATTCTCATTGTTATAACCGATATATTGTTAAAACAGGTATCGTTAAAGTTGGTTCGACTGTATTCACAAGCTTTATCAAATCAGCATTACGATTATTTTAAACCGAAAAAAATACTAAGGTTGTGTATGTATAAAAATGACGCAAGCTCGTCTACAGCAGCAAATAGAGCCTTAAGGAAGATTCTGTAACTGCTGGTTTAAATACAGAAGTTACCACAGTATTCATCGTAGTGGTTTGTCAAAAGCTATTAAATGATACTCAAATATAAATACCAAAGAATAATCATGAGTCAACATCGGCGTGAATGTGATTATGAAGATAGTGGATTGATTACTCTGTCGCTTCGGTGACACTGGAATTTTAAGCAAAAACACGTGATCAATCTAGCGTCGATAGTTTAGTAAAAGCTTGGGCTCTATGCACCTCGATAATTCTGAGAGTAGAACAAAAAATGTTACTCTTCTCTGTTCTAACGTTTCGTTCCCTCCGGGTTTTTTTTCTTTTTCGTCGGTGTTTATTATCCGAAACATATTAGAAAAGTATTCGGGTTTTCTAACTTGCTCTATTCCATACGAGTACCGAATAGAATAGAAAGCTATTGCACTCGCTATTGTAAATTTTCGGATATTCGCACACCCCTATATCTCATTTGGGCGTTCACGTTTTCATGTGTGTTCGTTAAGGCCTAAATCACTCTCTCTCTCACTGGGAAACCTAGAAACCTATACCGGAATGTGCGTGCACACACGGTATATATATTGTAAGGATGACAACGCCGAAGCGGCGCGGGCACGCGCTAAGGGACCGAGAGGAGAAGGAAGACGAGGAGAACGAAGTCGGAGAATAAGAACAGCCGGCCTACTGAACAGGCGTTGTCTCTTGTCTCTCTCCTTGACAAAGAGGAGAAGGAAGACGAGGAGAACGAAGTCGGAGAATAAGAACAGGAACAGGAAACAAAACGGATGCGACTCTAAATCTCTACTTGTATAAGTACCATTATAGCAGTAATGAGTAATCTCAAAACAAAAAACAATTTTTTTTTAAGCCTGTTACTGAATTTCTAAGCAAGATCGGGAATGTAGCGTCTGATCTGCACAATTATTGCACTCTTCCCATTTTTTTATGT
Source organism: Rhipicephalus appendiculatus (assembly GCA_030522465.1). Classification (NCBI taxonomy): domain Eukaryota; kingdom Metazoa; phylum Arthropoda; class Arachnida; order Ixodida; family Ixodidae; genus Rhipicephalus; species Rhipicephalus appendiculatus. Next base: position 874,010 of record JALIZH010032936.1, on the reverse strand, counting down.
ACGTTCTTTTTTCCTTGTGTTATTAATATTAATACTTGAAATATAAAAAAAAAGGATTCATATCATCAATTCTTGGCCAATCCCCCCTGAGTGGGTATGAGCCATGGCAGAGGAATCATCATCATCATCATCAGAACAGCCGGCCTACTGAACAGGCGTTGTCTCTTGTCTCTCTCCTTGACAATATATATATATATATATATATATATATATATATATATATATATATATATATATATATATATATATATATATATATATATATATATATATATATATATATATATATATATATATATATATATATATATATATATATGGCCGCAGTGGCCGGGAATCGCTCCCACATCGTCTCGTCAAGCTGAGAAGCCCAACACTACAGCGCCGCTAAGCCAACACGGCGGGTAAGTACAAAACTACATTCACTGAGCCACAACACGTGGCCTATGTTTTATCCACCGCAGAAAAGAAGAAGAAGCCTGTTCGAAAGTTCACCTGCAGACCTAGCATCGGGGTGCCATCGTTAACGAAATTAGGACGCACCGTCTACCGGGACCGACATCGAAACATTACGGCGAGTGCGCGTGGCTTCACGCCACAACCAATTAAAGCAATCACACTGAGCAGCTAAGAGGAAGCGGCAAAAAATTCAGCAGCAAAGCTAGACTAGTGCGCCATTCCAGCCTGTTTCGTAACGGAGAAACCAACCGTAAGCGGCGGGAGAAGCACTGCTGCTCTGATTCCCGTTCGATAAATGAGCGTCGACCGAGGCGGCCAGGCGAGCGGTGCTTTCGAGGAAGAGTTCGGAGATATTGCGGCTGTGTCGTGAAACCGTAAACGTTGTTGGAGGTATTTGAGTAGAGGAATGAACAGCATTTAACTGAGTGAAGTTCTGCGTCCGACGGTCCGTCCACTGATGTACTAATATAATTGTTTGGCAAGAATCAATGCAGCGTTCCTGACAGCAGTATTCTTTTAGGCATTGTTTCTCGGGAAACAAGCTAGAGAATACCTCCACATGAAAATTAGAGATAGTACGCGTATTTTTGTTCCTCTGCCGGGATACATATGCACTTTTTTTCCCTAATAAGTGTATCGACCAATCTTCTATTTCATAAGTCAGTGCTTGTATATATTAGTGCATTTAATTTCTTCCCAAAATTATTGTCACATAAGCTGGAGCCCATAACTTTTCCCTCACGTTCTGGATATGTGGGAGTTATTGCCTCGCACCAGCGGATAAGGCATCCCTATGCAAAGCTCCCGTATACGCCAGTTCGACACCGGGCGACGAAGGGCACATTTATTATGCAACAACATGCAAAAAAAAAACAACGAAAAAACAGCCCCTCATTAAGATTTACATTCGCTTTAAAGGAAAATTAATCTACATTCTACAACAGTGTACCTGATAATATCACACGTCTTGATATTTAAAACACTATCATTAAAAAAGTTTTGAAAGTATCTAAAGCATTCTAATCGCCATGCATGCAAACTATAATGTCTGCAACAAAGGTGGCATCATCATTCTCTCAACTAGGGTGTCCCTTTCTTGAAAGCTTACCAAAAATTTTTTTCGGCCGCTAATGTAGATGCACGTCGAGCGATAAGCGGATCAATCTGAACTTGTAGTCACCGTTTTAAATCACACTTTCGAAAATGATCGTATTGAATTATTTTTGCTTCAGACTGATAATGGCCAGGTTACCTTTAATGAAAGCGGCCACTTGTTTTAGCGCAGCACTTAGACTAATCCGTCTAGAGGCTGCAATAAATAAAGGAACAGCAACAAGACAGAAGGTCCAGCCGGCAGACACCAGCGTTGCAGCGTAATTCATGGCTCAGGTTAGCGAAAGTCTGGTAAGCTTATGTTGCGTAACTATTCAGCGTACTCAGAATGGAAACGTCTCGTTTCATTTTTCAGTATTATGTCATCAAACGTCCTCATTAGTTAAGCATATTCATAGCCTTTAGCTTCGCCAGCGGGTATCACCAAAGGGAAGTAATGCTTGCGCAACATGTACGGGAACAGATAGTTCGCTTGAAGCTGCAAACATGACTATTTTCCAGACAGTAAAAAATGTTATAGAAATGAATGCTCATTAGTTTATAATTTAGCAAGTAAAGGATCGTATCTAGCAGGGGAAACAAGAAATGTAATCCCCAAGCAGCAAATGAAATTGTTCATTACGGTATACGGCAGGAGCCTTTTTTCTTAACGATAACTTTACGTTTTACGTGCAAAGACCACGATATAAATATGAGACGCCCTGTGATAGGAGATCCCAAGATAATTTTGGCCACGTGGAGTTCTTTAATGTGCACCTAAATCCAGGCGCACAGGGGTTCTTTGCATTGCGCCTCCATCGAAATGCGGCGGCCGTGTCTGGCAATCGAACCCAAATCCTCGTCTCAGCAGCGCGACACTTTACATGCTAAGCTACCACGGCGAGTAAGTTTCTTCGAGGCTAAGGAGAAAGAATGAGGTGCTACTATCTGTTAATATTCTTCCATTTCGTAACAATATGAATCTATATATCGTCTGTGATAAACAAAAGGCACCCGCAGTTATAGGTACGTCCCAACGGTACAACAGAGTTATGCGCCAATTACGCTCCCGTTTTTAATAGCTTCAGGTACCTTTAATGGCCTCCGATACTCAAATCATTTACGGTGATGCATACAATATTTCATCCTGTCTTATTTGGTATTTTCTGCGTTGGGAGTCCGCAACTGTGAAAGAACGAACGCGGGGAATTTTGTAGTTTTCCAATGATAACAGCCGGGTTCATTTTTCCGGCGACAGGGTGTTAGCGCACTAATGAAACGTGCTAATGAATTACGCGTTCAATTTCGAGGAGTTGATTGTGTCGCTTTCCTCATCTATATTTCATAGTTTCTAATGAAGATTTGTGACTCTGTGTGAAGGTTTACGAAAAAATACACAGCGTTTCACTCCATGAAAGCGCTTCTTTGAGCGTCGACTTAACATAAATCAAGGAAGCGAGGAAACAGAAAAGCAAAATCCAGGGAGGTTAACCACAAAGGCACCCAGTTTGCTACCCTAAACTGAAGGAATGGGAAAAAGCAATAGACCGACGAGAGAGATGGGGTGGGGTAGACAACCTTTCTGTGACTTCGCTCACAACCGCGGAACCAAGCCGAATGTACAAAGTTACAATGACAATAATCAAGCAAAATAATTTGGTTGACCTTTTGACGCAGTTACCGCGAATGCTCTGTAACCATGAGCTCTACGCGAAATGTGCGATTCGGATTTCACACTTTTCCGCGTCACGCTGTCGGCAAAATCAAGTTTAGGAGAACTCGACTCTCACAGTGCCAGATTACAGCCAGCGCCCCAGAGAACCTTTTGATGAGCCTTGACGTTCATAGCTGACGAGGCAAGCACAAAAGACGAAGACACGCGTTTTGCTGTTTTCCTCGCTTTCGACAATAAAACAAAAAAGTTAACACCAACACTCGAAAGCGATGAAGGTGACACGGGGGGCCCAAGATTTTGTCGGAACAGAAAAATAAGTCGCTCGGCTTGCAAAAGAGCATATACCGAGAGTGCGAGCCTTTCGCATTGAAGAACACTTCTGACAGGTATTGGATTCACGGAAGGGTTCATAATTTATCACCCCCTATGTAGATAAAAAAATTTTTAAAAAATATGAACTATGCAGTGACAAAACAGAGAAGGTGTCTGGAATGAACCGCGGTGGTGTCAAGTCGGTAAATGAAGTAAAAGAACCCTTCGGTCTAAGCGCGCTATCGAAGCACCGCAATTTTGGCAGCTCGCAGCTGTCAAGCGCCCGGCAAACGTTCACAAAAAGAATAGTCACGCTGCCATCGGTGCTTAGTCTTCTATGCACCATGCATTGCACGCAGGCTTACATTCATCTTCAAAATTTCATGACCTCCTAGAAACTTCATAGCCTTGGTAGACTTCGAATGCAATAAACGCGGCAATGATTGCCTCGCCGTCAATAGCGGTTTTTTGTTGAGTAAGCGTCATGAGTATCATTGATAACCGTTTTGTGAAACCTTAACTATCGACAAATTATGCCTGGTTGAGTTATCCAGCTCTAAAAACTCTTGTAAGGTCTGCGGGAGCCTTACTGCAATATCTGCCCTATAGTCGCTCACAAATGGTTCTCTGTAGAAGCGCTGCTCTGAGTACAGGTGACAATGCGATGGTCGTTTAAACATCACAATCAGATATAGTATACTAACGGTGCCGTCGCATTTTTATACCAGCGGGAGCACACGTCTTTGTCTAAGATATTGCGATATCATGCTGTTTACATTACATTATTCTTCTATAAAAATTATTTAAAGAGCACGCTGCCCGACCGATTTTAGTGCTTCGAAATTCCGCGAACCAACAGCTAAGCTAACAAATGATAAGGAAGCTATAATGATGGTAACACTTCTTTCAGTGATTTAATCATTCATTTAATACCAATTATTCCGCCATAAATGACTGAACTCACTCTCACTGGACCAACCCGTACAACTTTAGAGAGGACCGCATTGAGCGTCTTAAACCCTTCTTGTAGTTAGGAATGCAGGGCAGAGAGAGTGTGCTGCCGTGAAAAAAGAGGCCAGGTGCCATTTACCGCGAGATCCAATGCCCTCTGCAGATTGGTTGAATGAAGACGCAGAACAAAATGAGCTCGCCAGGCGTGCTTCGAATTCGAAAACTGAATGGCGGTTGCCGAAGCACTGTATACTGGTGCTCGTATTCATTCCTCGGCAAAGGGGCGTAGACATTATGCGCATGCATTTTACTTTGTGGTGGGACCCTCTGTTTCCGCTGTTGTCACGACTGCTTTTCTTGGTGGTAGAAATGCATTCGGCAACTAATGTTTGCAAAACACTTGTAAAGAGGCTTGCAAACTTGTACAGAGGCTAAAACAGGCCGGAAGCCAAGAATTTTTTTCAATGAAGGGCCACTTGCTGAAGGCCTGGACTACATGAAGAAAGCACCTATTTTTCAGAATTTATTTTCAATAATAGTAGCAGCGTGCAAAGTTATTCTATATTTTCAGTTTTGATATAAATATTCATAATAGTATGATATTTTTAATTATACGGGTGATGTCAGGATAGGGAGGGGGGTCTAGAGCCCCCCTTCCCCCCCCTTCCGGCTACGGGTGTAAGTTGAAGCTACATGAAAAACAAAATTAGTCTCAGGAAAATTATGCGGTGCGAATTATCGGAAGTCCTCGCTCATCGACAGCGGAGGTGCTCCGGCTAAGAGTCATCGAAAGAAACAAGGAGCATATCTTGTGACATTCAGCTCATGTACTTTTTTTTTCACTCGACGTTGCAGGAGAAAACACGTGGAGTATCATATCTCAAATAAAATTTATTAATGGTATCTTCTTTCCCTTTGCTTCATTATAGCACTGCAGAGCTCGAGCCTCTCTGATTATCTAAAGCCCCATTGCGTCTGTCTCACTTCCACATGCAGCTCGTGTTGGTTTTTCCTCGACGAACGAACACGCGAAAAAGCGGCCGCCCATCGCATTGTCGCAGTAATAAATCACGCGCTATCGGCGGAACGAGTATCGCTCGAGTGTCTGGACGGGATCTGCGCAAATGAGATAAGAAACACACACGCATCACAGAGATCGAATGAGCAACCGGTTTCATTGAAGCGCTTCAATGAATCGGCATTGGGTCGGTGACGTAGCGTGTACCGCAGCAGCTTCAAACGGTTTTAACCTTTCTCTAACTTAGGGCAGGGTGTCGTGGTTTGAAAATAGCAGAAGAAGTCGGCTGAGGCCGTTCGCCCAATAAATCATGCTCGAATGGCACATTCCCGTTTATCTGCGTTGCCTTTGTTTCATTTGGTGTGTTCAATATGCCACTCGCCAATTGGACCATGGCTTGTTTAAGCGGGTGACTTGTTCGACAGTTTTGCTGATTTACGCAAGGAACAGGGTTCTGTACACTATACAGATTATCTGTACGACAAGGAACGTGGCGGAATGTTTTGTTACCGTATAAAGTCGGGAAGCGCCTAAGCCTTAACAAATAATCTATATCTTCTGTTTCAAGGTTGCAACATTCAAACAGCTCTCTCTTAATGGTACTTGTGGTAAGGACAGATAAAATAGTTGTTGTCAGTTCAAATAAACTAAACAAAAGTAACATTCTCGGAAGTTCTCGCGATTCTTCTAATCAAAAACTTTCAAGTATGGACACAAATCAAAAGCCTAAGATTAGCAAAGCTTTTCGTGATTGGGCTTCCCACCTTCAACAGAAAGCGCAACATTTTTGCATTACCGCTTCAGGACAAGCACTAAAATCCCTCGTTCTTCAACACTCCCTCTTCCACTTTTCCACCTCTCTCTAATACTTTTTTTGATTTCTTAAGCAACCAAAGTTCGAAGCTTTGTATAACCCGACGTTTTGTTCGCTTATAAATATCTTTATTGAACTAAGATACGTCACTTATATGCCCGCATCAGAGTCAAAAGACACCAAAAGGAAGAAAAAAACAACAACAATGCGTTGCTTCTTTTTGCCTGCTTTTTGCTGCTGCTCAGGAGATGGTTAACTGTGCCAGGTGGGCTCGCGTGTCTCTCTTTTTGTTCGCACGAGGCTCAACACTGCTGCTTACGAAATACCGCGCGTTTATCGCGATTACCAGCGTACGCCGTAAGAGTTAGCTAATTAAAGCAAGATGGTGCTGGGCGGGAAGATGATTTCCCAAGGCTTTCCGCGTAGCATATTGTGCGCGTCTTCTTTCCTTCGACTGCCAGATCCAGTCAGGTTAAGATAAACACCGTTCTCACTCGCGCACTCGCAGCGAAAAGTTTTTAATTGAGAGTCGCACTCCTTAATTGGCGTGCCCTTTTGGACTGCGCCGGACATTGAAGCAGCTGGCTCTGCAGCGGGGTTTTCGCTAAACCTTTCTCGATACCCCTCGGTGCAGCCATGTATAATAAGTGGATTCTGGAAGTGGCTGGAATGTAAAGAACGGAAGGAGACGGTGAACCAAGGCTAAAGAAAAAGATATATAACAACCTAGCAACTGTGAAGACGGCACTGGTGGTCGCCAGCTTAGCGTATTAAGTGGCAGTCATTGAAGAAAAAGAGGAAGTGAAGGAGTCTGTGCAGCTGAGTGAAATATATGAAAGATTTGAGGTAGATATTGTCTCCTTGATTAAATCTAAAGCTTTAAGTGCCTCATCAGATGCTGGCATAAAAAAAACGTGTCGTGTGGTACAAAAACTCAAGATACATCAATAAATATACAGGTTTTGGACCGGAATTGAACAAAGGCATTCTGCGTGGCAGTCAAGCGTTCTACCACAGAGGGCGACGTCAGTGCTTGAAATTGCTTCGGGAAAAAGACTTTGTACAGGCGTTATGTTGAGCTGGGCAGACGCGTTAACAGATGTAATATGGCGTGGCAGAAGCACAAAATCGCACCAGGCGTCACACCCTCTGAATCGCAAGTAAGAGGCACAGAGCTTCCCACCCATTACAAAAAACTCATCGATCGATCATTCATTCATTCATTCATTCATTCATTCATTCATTCATTCATTCATTCATTCATTCATTCGTCATCATCAGCCACAGCATCAACTTACTTACGCATATTGTCTTACAGACGCGTACTGGGTACTTCGCTAAGGTATGCATATCTTTTCCCGCATATAAAGAGAAAAGTGCTCGCTGGAGCCCTTTTATAAAGGGTCAATATAACGCAAGACATACGTATTTGCTCGTTGCAGCTCGCTTGCCTTACATGAGTGAAGTCAGGCTTTCGTTTTCTTTTGTTACGAATATTCTCCTGAAATTTTATTAAATGTGCATGCAGGAGATCTGAGCATCATGAGGTATGTCCGCTGCTCCGTATCTCTTAGGCCAACATTGCATATTCTACGTTGCCGGAATTTTTAAAATCCCGAATACAAGCAATGGCAGCATCAAAATGAAACCGACATTTAAAAATACTCTAGATTATGTGCTCTAGCTGGTCATTCAAAATTGTTAGATTAATACCGGTTAATTAGGCTGTATATGTAGGTGCGCTGTGGCAGGTTATATATATATATATATATATATATATATATATATATATATATATATATATATATATATATATATATATATATATATATATACATACATACACCCTCCCACAATGCCATTCTCTGCTATACTGCGAAAATTTATCGAGTTTGTCTCGTTTAATTTAAGCGTAAATAATCCGCACTAAGGGTTACCGTAAGAAAAGGGGAGCTGATGTGTAGTGGTTTTCGAAAAGTGCCACAGAAGCGGACACACCGTGATCGACGATATTTACAGCCTTTCAAGGACAACGATTTATTGTTTCCATGTGATACATTCAGCCATGCGCATATATTAACACAAAATAAACGAACGCAAACATCTTGGTCAAACTATCATTACTCTACGAAGAATCGCACGTAATGCCCCTCAGCCTGCTGTTAAGATTCCGACACACAATACAACCTTAATATTTTGTAATGTTCAAATCGCGTGCCGACAAGAGACGTCTTTTATGCACACTAGAAGTCGCTCTACATGTCCTTAGCGTTGAAGGGGATGTTTGTCTTCAGCGGGATCCAAATATTCCAAATAAAGTATCTACACCGTGATACACAACACTGCAGAAAGGCTTGCACAGCACGAAAAAAATAACACACTACCGACATTTGTCGTGTTCTTGGAAGTAAAACTGAATATATGAATTTGCGTTACCACTACCTACTTAGTAAATGCAGCATAAGCGGTCAATACCATCCGTCAAGAAAATTTAGCCGCTGCATAGATTAATTGCGCCAAGTTTCTTCTATCAATGGCTTGTGAAGGAATGCGGACCATGCCATTCAACAACAGCCCTTAGAACAAGTTTTCATCACCTGTTGCGAAATCATGACAGTATATGTTAGCCTTGTCCGGTTTGCAGATTTACGAGCATGACGACTTGCATTAGACTTCGAGCTCTGACGCAAGCTATCGGGGCAGCTAGCTATACTGTCAGGCATGCTTCGATTGCATAGCATTTTCATCGTAATATACTCTCTTGTGCGATATTTAGACGCAGTCGAGCTGTTAGCCAAGTCAAGCTGCAGGTGTGCTCAACAACTAGTTAAAGCCAGTAAGTATAGTAATATATATATATATATATATATATATATATATATATATATATATATATATATATATATATATATATATATATATATATATATATATAATAAAGTGGCAAGAACCTGCATCTTATGACTTCTCTGAAATGGGTGATCGTTTGCAGATACCATGCAAGGACACTGTGCCACCTGATTGTTGCGAAACTCGTAAACTGGTGGACGTAGGCCTAGTACGTGCAGCTTTTGTGCCCCGTTCCTGCTTCACATTGCCACGTGGCAGTCAAGAAGATTTCACCAAATACTCGAGCCAGAAAAATTATTATCAGGCGTAGAGCACTCAACATTTTAAACTTTCAGCTCCAGCAATGTGTTGCAGGGTGATGATGATGATTATGATGAAAAACATTTACTACATAACTTGTACAGGGAGGGTGGTGAGCGGTCCTTAAGGATGCTTCATCAATTTTTCCTCTGCGTCAATCGAGACATTGATAACCTTTACCCGGGCCCCAGTCTATATGTAAACTACTGCAGCACCGATAAAGAAGTCATTAGGTGTAGCATTCCACTGAGAAGAATGTTTGCTGAACCAAGGAAAAACTCTCTAAAAGTAAGCAGCGCTGCAACACGACGCCGGGCATTCTTTCCTCTCGAAAGCGCTTCGATTCAAGCATTTACGGGTTGCCGGCGTCTTTAGTGCGGGTCTGAATTAAATCGTTAAACGCAGCGACGAGGAATTCCGAGAACGTGTAGAAGCAGAAGCCTCGGAATCTCTTTGAGAACATCGTTTACTCCGCTTGATTGCCTGGGAGTTAGGCAATCAAGACTCTCCTCAGGAGTTGGCCGTCGCAGTCTTTACTGCAAAAAACATCGACGTAGATATCCTGGATGTGCACCGAGCTTCAGGAAAAGTTGTCGATCACCCGTTGTTCTAGTAACCCTTCGGGGAATAGTCGATGAGCATGGAACAATAAGCGATAGAGAGAGAAAAAAAGGCGATATAATCACTGTTCTTAGTTCACACGCAGATTTTTCAAAAGAAATAACGGGGAAAGAATGATGATTCAAGCTTTTTCTATTGCTTATCTGACGACAGAACTTGCCTTTTCCATGGGTTGCACAAGCAGCGTAACATTCAAATACGTATGTGAGAAATGAAATCATGCATAATATCATTAAATGTCTTGTCACATTGTCGATTAGGCGACAACCTTAAAATTGATTTACACAATGACCGCGAGACTGTCATATTAACGTAAACTCTAGGTTGCCCCATGTCGGGCGGTTTGCACGCCCGCACACGCACACACTATGCCAATTATTTTTATTTTTGTATTTTGTCAAAGGTCTAAACGGTGGCCCACCTGCGTTATCAGCGTGTTTAGACATTCTCGGTCGACGGGCGATTGTAACAGTATATAATCAAGCTACGAAATTCGCTACACCATGCCATCCTTCGCTTAATTTCCTAATCACGCTGCACTACCGGCACTTTAGGTCATACGGGTGCTCCTAGCTGTAATGAAACGGGGGGGTTATAGGCGCCAAAACCGGCTTGAATGCGCAGATGTACCCATGTACTACGTTGGTGTTCGTTGCATTTCGTTCCCATCTGAACGCAGCCGCCGTGTCTGGGAATCGAACCAGTGCCATCGAACTTAGCAGCGCAATGCATTAACCACTAAGGCACAACGGTGAGTGCGCATTGCCGCCTTCGCAAGCACCGTTCGCTCCGTTTCAATGCAGTGGAAGAATCTTCCTTTTTTACCGCAAAATACCAAGCATGTTCATGGAATCTGTAAAAGAGTGAGAAAATATTAAAAAAACTGAACTCCTCGAGGTCAGTTGAATTATGCGCTGTTTCGCGGTTGGCAAGATAACTTCAGCGAGCATGTAAATGCCCAAGGAGCTCATCAAGATACCTTTGTATTCACGAATCCTCGAGCAGCTAACGCGCCATCTCGTCAGGTGTCCCATTCAGTATTCATCAAGGCGCCGGCGGACTGGCCGCAATGGAAACGAGCTTCAATTTTTGAACGTGAGACCGCGTGCCTTTCTTAAGCGAGAAAGGTGTAAATTATTAAGTAAACTGCAGAAGGGAATCCGTTTCACGACAGCTTACCGCGAGTAAATTTTCGCTTTAGGGTCTTTCTGTTTGAAAAGAAATTACATGAAACGTTAAAGAGGAACGAAATTCACAAGAACAAAAAGATGGCGTAGACAGAGTGAGGCGATAAAAAAGAATAGAATAATTACAAACCCAAGGAAGGTGCCTTTTTTAGAGCCCCTTGGGTTGTAGCCGTTTTAGGAATGAGGTTGTTTAGGAGAAACTTAGGTCATATGTATTACTTCAAGAAGCACTTTTGCAACTCGTTCCTATTTATCACTGCATTTTAGTGAAACAACACAGTGCATTTATTTGTTTGTGGCTTAACATGTATTGCGTTAGCAGTCCGATCGAGGAACCTGTAGTTAGGCAACATTAAATGATGTAGAGTAATGACAAATACTTTCAACTCGTTGTGTTGCATCACGTGTGTATCACATGGCATGAGGCCGAGCTTTTCAGACCTGGCGATATCTCTAAGCCGCAAAAGAAGAGGTATAAAACGATAACTTAACCGATGAAAAAAGAACTGCCTGCAGATGGTCGCACGAACAAGAGCAGAAGGGAGGAGGGTATCTAGAGGAGGAGAAGGAGGAGACTTCAGCTGAAAAAGCCAACAGGAACGGACAACAGGACAGCATATTATATATTAACTGCATCGTTTCCGATAGTAAACATTCTCTTTTATGTGAAAATATAGCTTGAGGTAGAAACTATAGCAAAACAAATAGTAAAATCATAAAATAGACAGAGAGAAAATAAAAAAAAATCCGGAATCAGCGGAGAGTCTTCGGGCGCATGAGGCCGGCTGTTTCAAGCTGTAAGGATTTCCGTGTCAAATGACGCCCTAGACACTCCAACAATGACAGCGAACGCCGCCTTGCGGTGAAGAACGCGACCCTGGGTTTCTTAATGCGCCATCCGTGACTTCCATTTATACCCGATACAAGAAGGACGACGAACTAGTTTTCCTTTTCTTCGCCATTTCCTTCGCTACACAGCAAATTTGTGGTGTGTGAATCTCACCAAGGCGTAGTCTTGCATCGGTCACCTGTCTACTTATCCTAACGTTAAGCACTGCGCACGTGCACTCGAACGTGATTCCCAGAAACTGCAACCTAATCCGGTGTAATCAGCACAGCAGTAATGTGCAACAATACACTTGCCTTTCAACCTGTAAGAGCATCGAAGAAACGATGCTATAGCTGCAGAAGGGAAGGAACAGGAGAGAAAGGAAAGGCAGGAATGTTAACCAGTCTAGAGGGACCGGTATGCTACAATACACTGGGGAAAGGGATGGGGGGAGTTTTAAAGATAAAGAAAGAGAGAGGAAGGAAAAGATGAGAGCACGCACACACAACCTCACTATTAGGGGAGTACTCCTACAACAGCAAGCTTGACAATTATTTTGGGCTTAGTTTCATATCTGCAATATTGCCACGGGCGCTCATGCTGCAACGACTCGAAAGGCTCACATTTTGAAAGCGCTGTGCACTTTCGGATGTAATACAGATGAGTGACTACAATTAATTTTCATCGCGTATTAAAACAACACACTACGTTGTCCTGACATCTCGTCTTCTAGAAAGTGCCGTTCTTGAGGCGTGGAAGCATGCCGGCTCCAGGTTAGGGCACTGTTTGCTTATATTACTTGACTGAAGTAAAATGACACATCTTTTGCAAGTCCTTATCCGCAGATAAAACATATTTCCAGAGGGGTTGTAGTTGGTTACGGTATCCACATTAAATACAGCATAATCTTTCGTGCTATCATAATTTTTTTAAAGCAAACTGCATTTATGCCAACCTGGTAGTGCCGCGTTTAATTCATAACTATCGCCCCTGTTTTCGGCTGGTAGCATGTCGGCTTGCAGAGTTTCTCGTCACGGCTAGCGCTGGCTTATTTCGTGTTATCGATTTTTATCGTCGAAAATCTTTATGTTAATATTTCGTGTTTAATCTTCATATTTTCCTTCACAGCGTTCGCAAAGCCGTTTCGCAAGCAGCTGTACTTTCCTATACCCCCTGGTATGTCATCAATGCCAATATGAAGGAGACGAAAGTTCCTTTCATAATATTGGGCACCATACTCATTTCTTACCCTGTGATTAAAACCAGAGAAGCGAGCACACGATTAGAAATCTCTCCTGGAGCTTAGCTCAAAGCATAAATATTGCCTGCTTGAAAGCTTTTTTCAAGCTCAAACAAGATATCACACAGACACCAAACCTCGTAAGTATGGTTTGTTCAAACTTTCATGTGTTGAAGAGGAAGGAGAGAAGGAAAAGAAAAGGAGGCACATGGCATATTTAGGAAGCACGCAGCAGCCTGATCTAAATTGTTATCTTTTCTACGAAAGCCGAAAACCTTACTTTTGCTAATTATACACCAGCAACCAACGCAGTGTGTCAGATCATACGCGTGTTCGTGCCAACTTAGGCTTCCACAAAAAAGCGCCGCTCTTGTCGTTACGCTTCACTTCTAACAACCACCATCCAACCCACTCCGATGTTGACTCTGCCGGGAGCGCACATCAACGCAGCCTTAATTGCTGCTTCTACGAAGTCGCCACAGGCACGAGTCTGACCGCAGCGCCTGCTGTTCCTCTCACTCCATAAGTCTACGCAGCTTGTAGTGTTAGCACTTCGTCAGAGTTCACCGCGTGCGAGCTTAAGCTAGACCGGTCAAACGTCGCTGCTTGCGCGGCCCCGCGGGCGTTTCATTAAGCGTTTCCCACGTCAAGTGGCATGTTGTGTTCTCGAGTGAGTGAGGCAGCTTAGTCGAGCTCTGGAGCACCGTGTTTCTCCTGTCACGCGCACCAAGCTATAACAGCATCACAGTGCATAAAAGCAGGAGAAGAGTGCTCTTTTGTCCTAATTTCCCTGTGTATATTTGCGGAACTGCTGACTATGTTTGTCCCGAAGGTTATATTATTATGTCGCGTTTCATTTTAACGTCGCCGTGTACATATATGTACAGAATTGTTGATTATGTTGACGTGACTGTTATGTTATATGTTTACGTGATAATTCATCTACATGATGTATGACTTCAGAACTTCATATGAGTATACATTATTCTCTGTACTTTCGAGATGTCACATTGCAGTGTAATTTTATTCTTGAAGTCGTAGATTGTATGAAATTGAAATTGAAATTGAAATTTATTCCGCAACAACAGGACATGTTACGAGGAGGGCAGGTAAAAGCTGTGAGAACAGCTTGAGTAGCCCTGACCCCCAGATACACAGGGTAGCACAGAATGTGCTACCCTGTGTATGTGCTGCGTATTTGCTATGTTAGAAAATTTTGGACTCTTTCGACACCTCAAGAAACTAAGGAGGAGCCGGCGCCTTATTTGCGCGCCAGCGTCTATACCAATAAAAAAAAAGGAGTATTCCAACCAAAAGTAAAATACGAATTCCAATAAACAATCGTTAGAAAGAATCAGAGCAGATGACCAATACTACTAATGAGAAAAAAGAAAACATGGATGAAACCGTCTATGTTCGTTATTATTAATTTGCTTCTGTTCAGTGCAGATTGTTAGTGGATGAAATGTGCCGAAATGAAATGTGAAATGTGATGAAAAGTACCACTTCCATACATCCCATATATTTTTTCATAAGTGACGGTATCCTGTAACACCAATTATAACGTTAATAGAATTGTGATACGGCGTTTATCTATACCCTTCTTAATAGAGCACTGAATTTCCGTTTGTTCCTGCAGCCATTAATTAAATGGCTGATGAAGTTGACCTGAAGATAAGTTGTGATGGTCTAAATACTGCAAAAAGCATTAGCGAAATAATTTATGTTCAAATTTAGACGTTTCACGAGAGCACAGGGAGAGGCCATTCTCTCCTGCTGCATTAATCATTCAGGTGGTGTACCTCTTTTGACATCAGCTATGAATCTTGTGATTGGTTTATGCTTTCCACGAGAGAGAAGGAGATAAAGGTTATGCGGAAGGCAGGAAGGTAAAACCAGAGTGCATTAATATGTATGAACCTCCGCGAACCATAATATGAACAATGTTAACAAATACAACAGTTCTCGAGGCACATTGTAAGAAGTAATACAAAAGTATTCACGCACCCGACGCACCACTTTCACTTTTACTTTCTTTTGCTGCTAAGCTGTACCATGTATAGGCCGACAAAAAAAAAAAAACAGCGGATGCTCTTGGCCCCAAAATGCACCACAGTATTCCCATCCAGCTTTTTATTTCCAACACTGCAATCTTAAGTAATTTATTGTTGTTTGCATCTTTAAGAAATTAAAACAATGTTTGCGATCTGAACGAACACTCCGCCCTGACTGTATATGATGCGTGTTTCAGAGCTTCTTAAAAATACACGTGTCAATTTCGTGCAGTACTTCTTTCATAAATTCTTTATTCGCTCAGGTAGTAACGTACGCTCCGGTAACGTTTACCCTTTCGCGTCAATCCCTTCATTGCAAATTCCTTTGAAAGCGCATCAGTAATGAATCAGTAAACAGTGCTTGGGGCGGAAAACAGGAGTACTTGTAGCCAAGCAAAATACATGTAAACTCTGTAAAGCTGATGGACGACTATCTAAAGGGCTATGCATGAATACACAGGTCGGTGTATTTTTTGCTACTGTTATGTTTCCATGTTCATTAATCATGTGTGCCACAGAAAACTTTTGCGGTCGCCTTGGGGATTTGAATTTCAATTGCAAAATGATTATTTACCAGAAAAAAAAGTGAACTGGAGGAAGGAAACGGCCGGACTAACTTTGAATAAAGTTTATTCATTCATTAATTTTGTTATTACAATGTTTGCCTAAATGCGTAATATCGCGCAGGTAAGAAAGACCACATACACTGAACTGCCAGCACGGCGGCGGGCACTACTGGGGGGGAAACTAAAAAAAAGAACAAAGATTTATAAAGCGTGAATTCCCGTTCTCTGTCATTTTTACTTAAAAAAAAAGGAGATGCGAAAGAAAGATCACCAACAGGGAAATACTTCATCACTATGCTCCTTCTTCCACTTTACTGGCTGCTTTGTTCACGGAGTAATTACAAAGTCTGCCTACTATCAGAAAATTTTTCAACATGGTTTCGTGAGCGCAAACCAGTACCTAAGCTCTTGGAACCGACGACTCTAGCTACCTGGAGGAGTATTGCGAGCCTTAAGGCAAAAGCACACAAATGAAGAAGAAATATGTCACTGTACAACTGCATGGGAGAAGCGATGGAGACGCAAGCGAATGACGACCGTCGCCATCGCCTTATGTTGCCACCAGTTAAATATTCCGAGTCGTCCAACGGCCCGCCGTAACACGAGATGGCCTCGCGTCGGCCAAGCTGTGTAAAATATTCACGAGTGAAAATGCACCGCGAACGATGTGCTTCATGCCAGCACCACTACTTGTTGGGAAAGGCAGCGCAAAGACACAGCGACGAAGACACAGGGACGCCACGGGCGCTGAATCATAGTAGCGCCCGTGGCGTCTACTATCTTTATTTCTCCCTGTGTCATTGCGCTGCCCTTTCCAAACATGCATCATGCACCAACTAGCCCAAACCAAAGTACTGCTTCAGCACCACTAGTTCTTCGTTCGCGCACGAGCGAACGCAACTTCCAGATGACTCGGAGACGACCTTGAGCTAAGCTTTGGCGGCATCATGGGCCTATGTGGAAACAGATGCACGAGTAACTTGTTTTGGCGTATGAACTTTAATCTTACCTTCAAGGTAGTTTCACGTTTAGAATCGTCGTCACTGCGAATATCAGAAGCACCCCGTGTGGTTCTTTGCGGTACCACGTTCCAAGTTTTGTGTTGACTTCCCGAAAGAGAATGCCAAATTTGTGAGATCTCGCTTACAAAGTAAAAGTGGTTGTGAGCTAAATATTGGGTTGGAGGATTTCGCGAAAAAAAGCAGAAATTGGCACCAGTGCGTTCTTTTAAAAATTCTTGAACCTTACTACCGGGTACAATGCACCAACAGTTAGAAAATTAGAAGCGCACGGAATTTTAAGCGCATATCTTGAGGAACTGGATTTGTAATGAACAATTTGTATTGAACATGACACCCATAATAAATTAGGTGGTATTCGCTAGCACGACAAAAACGACAATATTTACAAGCAATTGACCTGAAATATCGCAAGTGCTCATGCTTCACTCTAACACAGATTATGTTTTGCCTATTGCCTATGTAATTCGCAAACTCATAGTTGCGTACAAAGCGCGAAATCCTGCGAAATAGCTTAAACATTGTGCAACGGTGGGGGGATACGGCAACCTGAAAAGTGTGGACCCGTGCCCACAAAAAGAAATAACACTTAACGAACAATGAAAATCGAAAGCATGTTTGCGGAAATCTGACAGACGGATCTAACATTTCGGGTATTCCTACATGAGTCACGTTGCATTCTTGTGCAATCAGTGATGCTCATCTATGTTGCAAAATGTGCCTTACTTTTCGCGTCAGGCACGCAATTCGATTAGACTCTTCGCAATCGAAAATATTCGAAAAGGTCTCGACAAATTCAGGCGCGGCCTTGTGCAGAGTAAAGCCTCACTAGTTCACAGGGCCCTGGTGAAGGACAGTATACCGCATACTGGCTAACTTACCTGCCTTCCTTTTTTTCTCTCTCTCAATGCATTCACCTAACACAACTCGGAAGCCGAAAGCCGTTCGATGTGACTATTTTATCATGCGCTTTATATGGACGTTCACGTTCAGTAATTACCGTTCACTAATGTAACTTTCACTAAATAAATCCGTATTCCCTTACTAGCTTTCACAGACATCACATGAATAATATTCGCTAATTAGCTCACTACTGACCAAAAAAAAAAAGGCAGCTTCGCCCTTGTGCTGCCAAGCCTGAAGGAAGTGCGGAGCTGGGCAGCCTTCTTTGTTTCTCGCCGCTTTTCTCTTCCTTTCCTCCTCTCTTTCTTTCTTGTTCTCTTTTCCAGTTATCTCTGTGCTTTTTCTCTTTATTTCTGTTCATTTCTATTTTCTTCCTATTTTTTTCTTTCTTTCTCTCTCGCTCTTTGCATTTCTCGCTTGCTTCCTCTTTCAATTTTTATACGTGGTTTGTGTTCTCGTATTTTCCCAGTCATAGTATAGTAATGTCTGCACTAAATACCATCATCAAGGCGCCCGAAGAACCAGAGGAAGAAGACGTCTTTTTGGCGCGAGCGCGCACTCAATATGCTACAGCTGGCTATGCTACATGTGGTTTTGCCTGCATTACGCCAAGCGACGACGACAGCATACGACAGCATGCATACCACAGCATACGACAGAGCAGCCCCCTAAAGTGCTCTGCACTTAAAAAATGAAGACGAAAGGAGCACGCCCCTAGCGCGCTCAGATGAATAAAAAAAAATACTGTGTTTAAACAGCAAAAGGACATCAACATCAAGGCGACAGGAAACACCAAGAAAACAGAAAGAAACAAAATAGACAAACAGTGTGAATAATCACTAACCAAGCTGTACAAACTGCACCTAAACACGAAAGAAATTTAAAGATTCCCTTCTCTCCCTTCCGCCCCATTTGTAGCTATCACCTCCAGAATATAAAGCTTGTTCCAATGAGTGCGTTTTAAACATGACAGTGGCTAAGCGCTTAAGTTAAAACTAAGAGCCTCTCTAAATGCACCGCTGTCTTGCTCTCTCTCTCGTTGCTCTTCCGTGTTACGCTGTAATGGTTATACGAAAAAAAAAAACACTTTCGATGTAAAAACTCAGTTAAGGGAAGAACCCTTCAATATCCCATCTCATTTCAATTCCATTGATTAGCTGTATATTTCCTCAACGAGAGACAAAATAAATGAGCCAGATGGAGAAAAAAAAATTTTCTGCAAGACATCAGCTTAGTAACGTCCTCATAAAACCCAGATTAAGATCCAGAAGTTATTTAGATCGCCCTACCTTCCGTCCCACTGTATAATTTAACACCTTGTTGGGACGCTTTCCTGTCTTCTTTACAATTCCTTTCTTCACCCATTTTTTGACTACATATATTTTCTTAATGTGTTCTCGCCCAGCCAGTTGAAATGGTCAAGTC
The DNA here is from genome assembly GCA_030522465.1 of Rhipicephalus appendiculatus. Taxonomy (NCBI): domain Eukaryota; kingdom Metazoa; phylum Arthropoda; class Arachnida; order Ixodida; family Ixodidae; genus Rhipicephalus; species Rhipicephalus appendiculatus. The sequence continues at coordinate 854,695 of JALIZH010032936.1, read as the reverse complement.
AATAAAATCGCTAGGAGTTTATTTTACACAGCACATGCAATGGAATGACCGTGCTAATAGTAATTTATTGAAGGCATCCAGAGTGTGTGATATAGTTTTGGGCCATAGATCTGTTTGACCTTTAAAAGCAAAACTTTCTATATAGCACACTTTCTTTCTTTCACATCTCAACTACGGGACGTTAGTGTGGGCCACTACGACTAAAACTGATTTAAGGAAAATTTCACCACTCCAATAATAAAATCCTTCATCTAATTTACAACCATCCTCACAGACATACGCCGCGGCCCGAACGAGCAACTGGTATTTGAAATTGCAGAAGAGGCACACCGCTTACTTGCGAAAGGACATAAAATATCGTTTCAATGGCTCCCAAGTCACTGTGGGATTGTCGGCAATGAACGGGCCGATCGAGCTGCCCGTTCAGCCCATAGAGAAAACAGACATATATCAGTACCGCTCTCTAGGACCGACGCTGCATGGAAGCTCCGCGTGCTTGCGCGCCAATGCACCACGTCACAGTGGAACGAGCCGCACTTCAAGCACGCACGGCTACATTCCCTGGATCCAACACTCAGCCTCCGAATTCCTCCAGGACTACGCCGACTTGACGCTACCCTTTTATGTAGATTATGGTTGGGTGTCGCATTTATGCACGCGTACGCGTTCCGTATAGGGATGGCCGACACCGCAGCATGTGACCACTGCGGCAATGATGAAACTATTCACCACGTTCTGTGCGAGTGCCCACAGTACTGTTTACAGAGACAGTCGCTTCGCAACGCACTTGATAAACTGGACGACCGAGCTCTTTCGGAAGAACGAATCCTGCGCCATCGACCGGACCCAACGTCTCAGAAGAAGGCTGTGAAAGCGCTACTGCGCTTCCTGCGTTCAAGTGGCCTTTCTGAACGACTTTGATTTGAACGTCGTGCGTGTGCGTCCATGTGTGTGTGTGTGTGTGAGTTTTTTTTTTCGTTTTTATTTTATCTCTCTCTCTGTCCTCTTTACAACCCCTATTTTCCCCACCCCTGTGCAGGGTAGCAAACCGGTTACTGTACCAGGTTAACCTCCCTGCTTTTCCCTTTTCATCTATTTCTCTCTCTCTTTACGCAACTATAAGACCGAACAAAAAGTTACACCATCTCCCGCTAAAGGGAACCATGCGTAGATGCGAAGCAGCGGGCGCTAACGCTTACACTGGCGGCGGCGTTGACGCTGGCGCTCATCGCAGCGTTGCGCAGGAGAGAAAACTGGGGAGGCGCAAAGCACGCAGTGATGGAGCGGTGTTTCCAACTGGAACATGCCAATCGCTGATAATGGGCAATGAGAGACAGAAGACTCCGACTGGACACAGAGACCCGCAGTCCGCTTTTAGTTAACGCGCACGCTGCGAATTTTTATTGTTCAACAACGCACAGGAGAAATCTCCCACCGGCACCACCTTGGAGGTCAAGATCCAGTGCCATATATACGGGGTGGCCAGTGAACGGTTGTGCAGCGCGAGCAGTCGGTTTTTTTCAACCAAGAAACTCGCTAGCAGACGCTGCCTGTGTCGGCGTCGCTAGGCGAGAGAGGGGGGGAGCATAGGAGAGGAGAGAGAGGGGGGGACGCGCATGTGCAGTGGGAGTGTGGACGCCGCGGGCAGGGATGCCTAGAGGAGAGAGGGGGGAGCGTAGGAGGAGAGAGAGGAGGGGAGGTGCATGCGCAGTGAGGGTGTGGTTGCCGCGGGGAGGGATGCCCAGAGGGTGAGAGGAGGTTTTTTTATTTTTATTTTTTTAAGGGTTTGCGCATGCGCGCAGTAAGGGTGGTCACACGGCACACCACCACCACCACCACCGGATTAAGCTTCGCCATAAAATGCTTCACATCTAAAAGGTCGTTTATCCACTATTAGAGTTAGCTTCCATGAACCGTTATGAACGAAAATACCTACATCATCATCGACCACACTTGACGCTTCCTCGTAGAACACCAAACTATGGACAACAAAAAGTTACTTATCATCTACCTTTGCAATTAATACTAGTGTAACGGCGCCGTTACAGTAGTATTAATTCGTACCAACTTACCCAGTTGTCAGTCCTTCTTTACAATTAAATTGAGTATACACAGCAGGTATTGACATAGTAGATATCCCCCCTTTCTACACTTCACCAATATCTTATTAGCACTCCTGACATTTAAAACTTTTTCAAACTATGTGCCTAAAAATCACAAAAAAAAGTTTTAAAAAAAACGAAAACACAACCAATGCTGCGCGCAAATTTAGTGTTTATGTAATTGTAGTTTATGTATTCAGACTTCGGATCTATGCTTGTATATACGTTTAGTGCATTGTGTGTGTTTTTTTCTAACACTGCAGTCTGCAGTGGTTTTGAAAGTTGCGTAACTCCTAATTTTGATAATGATGTATATCTTCGCCAAATCTTGTGTTCTGTTGCCGCCACCGCCTCTGCCTCATGTATACAGGGGGGATGAGAACGTAGTCAATCGGATAGTCGCTTTTATTCTCACCCCTCCATTAACATTGTATTGGTGTAAATAAAACCATTGTTATGATTAATTATGTTTCTGAATCTCCTTTCTTTATGTTCACTAGCGCTATCCGAATGTAACCTAGATTTTATACAGATCAAGTCATGCTCCAGGATGTCACCGTAGCTGGAAAATGAGCCCGTTGTTTGGCTCCCTAAGGAAAGAACAGGCTTCACCTGTAAAACAGGGAATGGTGTGTACGAACTTCCCCCAGAATTAAAGTTATTGAAGAGGGCACACTCAATTAACTCCTTCACATTGATAAGTACACTCTTTCGCAAAGCAGTGGCTGAGTAAAACGGAGCAAGAAAAGACGCAGCGAACATCACGGGCCAAATTGTATAGCCTATGTGGACTTAGTAAAACGTTTTCTTGGGCTAGTTGGTTCATGACTTCTGAAGGAAAAATTGTAGCGCAAAGCAACACACGGACACACAAAGAGCACGGGACTGGCGCTAACTTCCAACTGTGTTTATTGAAGAAACATACTTATATAAATACACAGCACAAGAGAAGCAACGGCATGACACTCGCGATAATTAAGCAGAGAACTCATCGGGAAATCATATCTAGAAACATTGTCAACAGGAAATCCTATCTGGAAACATTGCATTACAAGAATGCTACATGACTTGGCGGTTGCACGCGTGTTCAACAGATTTCAAGTTTGATACTGCTAGAGGAAGGAAAAAGGACAAAAAAAAAGCAACAAAAATGCATGCAGATTTTTTTATATGGCGATAACAACGGTTCTGGATGAACAGAAACTAGAAAACAATCAGTCAAACATCAAAGCGGTGCTTCATTATAGATCACAGACGAAGTATTCCGAGCATAACCCATCAGAAAAACAAAAAAACAAAAAAGCAGTTTTATTTTTTCTCTCTTTTTCTCATACGGAAGCACGTGTGCTTCTGAAACCAGAGGCTTCAGTAGCGTACGCATTTGGGCTGGTTGGTTCATGTTTACAGAAGTGAAAAAACAGCGCTAAAAAGACGGGACGTGAAAGGACACAGGACAGGGCGCTGACTAGCAACCAAATGTGTTTATTTCGTCAGTCAGTATACATATATACTACTCCACCATCGCGATGACACAAAGCAAAAATTTTTTTAGCCTGCGCAGAGGCAATCGAATGATCACTTTGACAAAAAATTCGACCTCCTTCGGAAGGAGGGAAATGGAAGGGAGGCTAACACATGCCTCGCCACTATTATGAATATGAAAAGCTTCTGAAATGAGACGTGCACGTTCATAATAGTGGCGAGGCATGTGTTAGCCTCCCTTCCATTTCCCTCCTTCCGAAGGAGGTCGAATTTTTCTCAAAGTGATCATTCGATTGCCTCTGCGCAGGCTCAAAAAATTTTTGCTTTGTGTCATCGCGATGGTGGAGTAGTATATATGTATGCTGACTGACGAAATAAACACATTTGGTTGCTAGTCAGCGCCCTGTCCTGTGTCCTTTCACGTCCCGTCTTTTTGGCGCTGTTTTTTCACTTCTGTAACCAGAGGCTTAATAAGAAAACGACAACAATACTTACAGGTCCAATGTGGTGCGTCAAAAAAAAACAAAAAAAAACCTAGAAAATTGCAACAAGAAATAACAGCAACAAGACTTAAACGTACAAGGGGGCGTCAATAAAACAGGAATGTAAGAGCAAGACAACCGAATGGCATGAGAAATTAAACCTGTCCTTCCAATAAGGTCACTTCGCTATTCCAGAGTGTTATTGAAGGCATACTAATGCAATTGTCACCGGTCTTTAAAACATGGTAGGCTTCAACTATCTCCCTTCCCGTCCTATCTAGTGCCCTTTTCAGGAAACTTGTGCGCGCAAACTCAGCTGTGCACCCGCATCTTTTGCAATGCTCGGCCAAATGCCCTCCCGAGTTGTTCTTAACAGGCAGCGCGTGCTGTCTGGCCCTTTCATTGAAACACCGACCCGTTTGCCCTAGTGTGGTGGTGAGTGAGTGAGTGAGTGGTGAGTGAGTGAGTGAGTGAGTGGAGTGCGTGCGTGCGTGCGTGCGTGCGTGCGTGCCAGCGCGTGCGTGCGTGTGTGTGTGTGTGTGTGTGTGTGTGTGTGTGTGTGTGTGTGTGTGTGTGTGTGTGTGTGTGTGTGTGTGTGTGTGTGTGTGTGTGTGTGTGTGTGTGTGTGTGTGTGTGTGTGTGTGTGTGTGTGTGTGTGTGTGTGTGTGTGTGTGTGTGTGTGTGTGTGTGTGTGTGTGTGTGTGTGTGTGTGTGTGTGTGTGTGTGTGTGTGTGTGTGTGTGTGTGTGTGTGTGTGTGTGTGTGTGTGTGTGTGTGTGTGTGTGTGTGTGTGTGTGTGTGTGTGTGTGTGTGTGTGTGTGTGTGTGTGTGTGTGTGTGTGTGTGTGTGTGTGTGTGTGTGTGTGTGTGTGTGTGTGTGTGTGTGTGTGTGTGTGTGTGTGTGTGTGTGTGTGTGTGTGTGCGTGTGTGCGTGTGTGTGTGTGTGTGTGTGTGTGTGTGTGTGTGTGTGTGTGTGTGTGTGTGTGTGTGTGTGTGTGTGTGTGTGTGTGTGTGTGTGTGTGTGTGTGCGTGTGTGCGCGTGCGCGCGCGTGCGCGCGTGCGCGTGCGCGTGCGCGTGCGCGTGTGCGTGCGTGCGTGCGTGCGTGCGTGTGTGTGTGTGTGCACATAAAATATACCAATTCTTTTCAGAGAGAGAATTAGCCCGGCAGCCGGGGTGTATTTCATGTACAACAAGGAAAAAAAGCGTTGAACCCAAGAAATTCCGACTAAGCTATTTTGTGAGACTACTGCAGCGAAGCCTCGGAAGAGGACACGGCTGTAGAAAGATAGACGCGGAGGATCTGAAAGAGGAGCCACTTCGTCCTCGCCGCACGGCAGACGCATGCTTTCAACATCCCACCAAGGCACACATTTCCTAATTAAGCTGCTTTAACTTCCACTCGTGTCTACAACGCGCGATGCTGCCGACGCGAAGAGCGTGCTGCTAAACAACGTTAGAGAAGAAAGAAACGAAGCACGCAGAAACGTGAGAAATGGCTACGGAGCAAAGTGGGTGGCAAGACAGAGTTGCCGGGCCGGGCCATTTGACCGGTGCTTGAGCTGAAAGGATTCTCGTGTCCCAGGACAACTAAAGCGTGAACAATGACTGTAGGCGTGCGGCACATTCGTGAGAAAGATTCTGAGCCCAGGCTTCTTCCCTAATGCGCACTTCCCCGTTCCTTCCGTTTTGCGGCAGGAAGTCGCTCGGAGTCGTGCCTGAGTTGATATGCACATACTTAGGTTTGGAGAGTGCTTTGGACGCTTTTCAGCTACGCATGTGAATTTCTTGTCTCCAAAGAAGGTGTTTGCGCTCGATACCCGAAGTTTGAGTTTGAGCAAGGGCATGTCGCTGAGCTTCGCTGATTAGTAGCACGTGGCAAGTTCGAAGGAGTGAGGGCATCGCCGGTTTGAGTGCTTAAAACGACCGCTCTCACGTTGTAGCTGGACTGACATCTCCAGCAAAAGACAAACATCTTAAAAGGTTCTCTAGTGGTCAGATAGTTAAACAAGCGCCCCTGTAAGATAAGTAGTCGCATACAGTTATGGTTGACATGGCACGTGCCCATACTGTGGGCGCAAAACTTTACGGTGTCGAACAGAAGCATGTGTCATGAATACATCAGTGAACAAAGAACGCACCTCAGTGAACTTTTCAAAGCCTCGTTGTTATCTTCACCGTGAAAGAAAATAATGGGTGTAAAAAGTCACTCAAATAAAAGGAACCAGACAACGCAAGCGCGTTGTTACGCATGATTTAGCACGATAGATGTCTCACTGGGAAAAGCGATGGATGGGTCCTTGTGAGAATAATTACGATGTGGTGCACAGCGCAGTAGCTTTGAGAGTGAGGGCTATTTCTGGGTTCTAAAGGAAAGAGGTATGAAGAACGTAAGGTGCTACAATTTTACCGTTATTAGCTGTAATCAAGGAGGCTCTAAGGAGGCGGCCGATTAGGGAGCTGTCAAGACCGCGATTTATTGTTGGTGGTTAGACGTGGTGTCGATGGCTTAGCAAAGCTGTGGTTTGACGCGGCAACTCAAGCTGCCAGCGCCCGCGCATTGTCCTCTTCCCTTTGCATGTTGCAACGCTCTCCATCTTCTTCAGCCACAGCCTGCTGCAAGCGACTGTAGCACAACCATAAATAATTTTCCTTACCACAGTTCTTTTTTTCTTTTCTTTTTTTTTTTTGTGGGCGTTAAGCATTCTTCGACTATTTCAACAATTATTCCTAACTTCGTGAAGAAAAAAAAAGTAACTTGCACAAACATTTTCACTCGAGGCGCATCGCTTCTTCATTTCAGAAACTTTTCAGTCCAGCTTTCAAAAAAATTGAAAGGTAACAAGGTTTTTTTTTTTTTAATATAAGCGTAAGAAGGAAATCGACGCGTGCGATGTAGGCTAAAGTGAAAACTGGAGTAAAAATGTAAAGAGAAGCTTTAAAATTACAATCCCTTCACGACTGCAGTCGCGGTGGTTGGCGCCCTAATGATGGTTGCGGAAGAGACGCTGTGGCCTTTGATGTCATGTTTTGTGCGCCGCAACACACCGCTACTAGGACCCTCGCACGAAGAACACCCGTCCCTTGCAAGTGTTCACGCTTGAAGAACCCGACCGTGCATTAGGAATGATCC